>JAOBRD020756936.1:4569-20697 GCA_027575215.2 Hydrozoanthus sils
ATACTACTCTGATTAGTTACCAACCGACTGATTAGAGTTCATCCTGAAGGAGTGGTCTATACTACTCTGATTAGTTACCATGATTAGAGTTCATCCTGAAGGAGTGGTCTATACAAGCCTTGCCCTGAGAAAAATTGCAGACGTGCTGAAAATTGCACGCCTTGGTTCAGTTGGGCGTGTGGTGGTGTGCAATTTTATTTTTACATGTTTAACTATATTTAAATGTGAACTTGACACTTACAAAATCGTTATTTCAGCTAAATGGTTTTTCCTCATGCATAAAATGTATTTTAGCAAACATGTTATTTCAACTACTGAATCCCAGTGTAGAAGCTGACCTTACATTATTTTTAGATGAACTTTTCATTCAAAAATAGTTATCATTAACACTAAGGAATGATTTAGGAAAACGTTCTTGAGATTTGTTTGCTTTACAAGTTTAAATAAATCAAGGTCAAGGACAAGATATACCTTGAAATATTAGTCATAATATTCTTAAATTGTGACTGTGACAAAGTTTTCAAATTACATTCCAGTTTGATTTTTTTTCGTATCAAGAGTAAGGATTTTAAGTTTGGGCAACTTTCATAAGATAAAATGCATCGAAGACAAATAATTGCCAAAACCACATGACTAGCTTTTCCAGTTGAAGTTAAAATTTTTTCAATACTAACGTAGGAAGATCAAAAAACAATCAGCGGACCAATCAGTGCTAGGCATTCCCTCGCCATAATGTCTGTTGAAATCAACTTGAACAACAATTACTGAACCGTGAAACTGTATCTACAGTATTTATATTTTGAATTGGGGCAAGTCCTAAGAAAGTTGTTCAGAATGTTTGAGTTTCATGTTTATAAATTCCCATGTAAAACAATCCCGTTTTGCTCATTCAAGAAAATTTAGATCTGGTTGTCAATTATTTTTAGTTTTTTTTAAAATGTTTTTATTATATTACACAATTTATTGCCTTATGTGTAATTGAGTGAAAATCAGATAAAACCAAATATACATGCAATTTTAGACATCTATGCTATCAAATAAATGCTGGAAATTGCATTAAAGCTTGTACAAATATTTTGTAGTCATTTGAAGTCAACATTAAGTGCTAGGGGAAGCCATTCAACTGTTGTGGAATTTGAATCATGGAAATTTGTTTGTTCTTCAAAGATGTACGTCTTGTTAAATAAGTTTCTAAACCTCATCTCTTTCACTCTCATTGGCTCAGTAGCTTGATCTTGGCATTTTGTTACTGCGTTGTTACCCATTCTTTTGTTACAGTTACGCTCTGAATGAGATTTTTTCTGAGTGCAACCTCGCTCCAACAGCACTATGATCTACCACCTTGCTCGCTCTTTGGCAATAATAAGTTTCAAATATTTGATGTTTTAGACATGCAGAAAAATGCTTGCCTCAAGGCATTTAGGCATGTGCGAAGACATGTGTGAAAGATCGCATGCCTATCAAGGCAAGGCTTGGTCTACAATACTCTGACTAGTTACCGATTGACTGATTAGAGTTCATTCTGAGGGAGTGGTCTATACTACTCTGATTAGTTACCAATTGACTGATTAGAGTTCATCTTGAGGGAATGGTCTGATACTACTCTGATTAGTTACCAATTGACTGATTAGAGTTCATCTTGAGGGAGTGGTCTATATTACTCTGATTAGTTACCAATTGACTGATTAGAGTTCATCTTGAGGGAGTGGTCTATACTACTCTGATTAGTTACCAATTGACTGATTAGAGTTCATTCTGAGGGAGTATGTCTATACTACTCTTACTAGTTACCAATTGACTGATTAGAGTTCAACCTGAGGTGATGGTCTATAGTATTTTGACTGTTTAAAAAAAACCTATTAATTAGTAGTTATTAATAAAAGGTTAAACTTGAGCCTTGTACCATACCTGATCTTTCTCTTTGTCTACCTGAGTTGATTGTTTTGCACTTTTTTTCTCCAGTTTGTCATACTCATGCTTTAGATTCATTACCTGGGCAACAAAATTTAAGATATAAAATCTCAGTAACATATTTAGTTAGCAAGAAGTGGAAAGTTAGGGAGGGGTGTAAGTAAGAAAGAAGGAGGAAGTTAGGGAGAGGGAGGGAAATCAGGGGAAGTGAGGGAGAGGATAAAGATATAAGGAGGGGGAAGTTAAGGAGAGATGAAAGATGAGAGGGGGGAAATTAGGAGAGGGAGGGAAGTCAGGGAGAGGGGGAAAGTTAGGGCAAAGAGAAAAGTTTGGGAGAGGGGAAAGATATGAGGGGGATTAGTTAGGGAGAGATGAAATATAAGCATAGGGGGGAAAGTTAGGAGAGGGGGAAAATTAGGGCAATGCAAAAAGTTAGGGAGGGAGGGCAGCAAGTTAGGTCCAAATCCTCAAAATTTTTGTTGTAGCTCACTGTTAAATAAACTGTTAAATTTAAAGTACAGGAAGCAATGCTAAATGTACATTTAAAAGGCAGCTACAGTACTTATGGACCCTCTAGAAAATTCCTCCTTCAGCAACTTGGAGTATGCTTATGCAAACTCTGAATCTCTTCACTCCAGGGTTTATCAATACTTCCAACAATCCACTAGTGAACTATAACTCTTTGAGTACAAAACTTGCCAACAGCAACATTATTGTTACTATGTAAAGAAGTGAGATTTAAATAATCATATCAACTACATAATGATGTTGAACTTTTTTCAAACAAACCTGGTCTCGAAGATGAATGAGCTGATCTTCATATTCACTCACTATGTCCCTCTGGGCTAATTCACTATCTGCCAGTCGCTGTTGAAATCTGGCAGCCTGTAAAACAGCAAGTATAAGCACATGTCAATCAACTTAATACTGTCTGAGGTGCCAAAACAGCTCTTTTAAAATCTGAGCCCAAGAGTTTGGAAACAATGAATATTCTTAGACTGAGACAAATACAATACGAAAATTTTGAGACCGAGACTTAATACCAAGACACCAAACAAATTTCAAGAAAAAGAGACTTCAGACTCTGTCGAAATGCCCAGAATGTAAGCCACTTTGTGAGAAAATCCAAGACTGTAAGACAGAGAAAAACTAAAAATACAAAATATCAAGACAAGAAAAAACAATAACGAGATTTCAAGAACTGGCCACAATTTACTGAGTCTTTCATGCTTTTGAAGGGACTATTTGTTACCCCTAATAAAAATAGCCTGATTAACACAACAAAAGGAAGAAAATTCCATTTTTTGGGTTACATTAACCTGGCTTATAATTTTTACACCAATTTGTCAGAGAGTGTGTTTCTCAAAAGACAATTAGTATTTGTTTTATTTATCTATTTACAGTGTTCACCATTAATGGAAGGGCTAACAACAGAGATTGCTCTCCAACAACGGGGCCCTTCTAACATTACCCCACCCATCTCATCCCCTTTATCCTACCCCTAGAACTAAGTAATAAAATATCCCTCTCCCCCTCCTAAAGAAACATAATTGTTGCAATGTATTAAGTATTAAACCAGCTAGAACTGGTAAAAATTTCCGAGCCAAAACTAAAGTAAGACTATTTAAGACAATTGTAATGATTTTTATATCAGAGCATATACTATTTATAATACATTCTAACTTATAAATCATAGCATGCATGTATACCAATTTCTTTTTAAATAGAATGAAGTGATCATGATGTGCATGATATAAATTAATTGTACATAATACTGTCCAAGATCTTATGTGCGTACCTCTTGGCTCTGTTGCTCCAACTGTCCTTTGAGGAAGGCGTGTTCTTTGTTCCTCTTATCTATCTGACACTGGGCCAAATGCAGTTGGTTCTCCCACTCGGCTTTCTTGGTGTTGACCATGATATCAATTTGCCGCATAAGCTGCATGTTAAGCACCACTTATTAACCCCACTCATTCAACTATTATAATTTACAGGGAATTCTCAGATCAAGACCTTGATGTACTGCAAGTTAAATATTCACTATCAATAAAGTGAATGATAAATTAAATAAACATGCACACTTTATATCTGAGGCAATAATTTTATCAGTAATACTCCACCAAAAAAACAAACTTAATATATCTTTAAAATTTAATTATATAATTTATATGTTAACTATATGTTAAATTAATATACTGAATAACATATTAATTTCAACTTTAAAGACAGTTTGTTCATAAAAATAAACAGACCAGAACTGCCAATACTTTTACCTTGAAAGCCCTAAAAACTTATGGCCTCAATTTTTATGCCCCCCCTCCCCCCCCCAAAAAAAAACCAGGATAATTTCAAGAGAAACTTAGGATTAGACTGAAGCCTCAGATTGAAAGAATCCTGAGAGAAGATATTTATAAGCATTATGGCAGAGATGTGTTCTGATTTACAAAACTTACTGGCATGATGAAATGGCATAATGGCAAGTAAATAAATGCTGGAAATTGACTTAAAAACAGTGAGCATATTAAATAGCAATGGACATATCAAGTAGTTATACTCATTATTTTATGACATGAAATATTTAGTAAATGATACATTTAAGCTTGAATATTCTCAATTTTGGCAAAAATCATGTGAAATGGACAGTACTTAAGCTGTGACAACTCAAGGCTTAGGTGAAAATCCTGTGTTAGATGGCAAAATCATGTGAGCTGGCAGGTCTGCATTTATCAACAGCAAGTTCTTAACTGGAAAATCTTAGATGTGGGCTTCACTTGATGTACAGACTGAGTGTAGCTGTCTTTTTTAAAAAGCATATTAAAAGGTACTCTGGAGTTCTGAATAATAGTGCAGAGCAGAATGGTACAGGGTGGACAATCTTCCAAACTCAATAACAGTAAATAGATGGCAAAATAATAAGCATAGTCTAAGTGGAAAAATCTTAAAAATTCAATATTAGTGTGGAAAAGTCCTAAACAAAATTTCAGCTAACCTAAATTAAAAAAAGGTGTTTCTTGTATTGTGCAAGAGTCAGGCAGTCATACCCACATTGATAGGACACTCTTTAAACAATAATTGAAATAAACTCATTTAGTTTTCTAGGAATTACTGCTAATAAAGTGGCAGACCAACAAAAAAAAGAGTGGAAAATGTTAGTACAGATATACAGTCCTGGATTAAGCTGTATAGAGTACATTTTTTCTAAAAAATAAATAATCATATTTGTATGGTTATCAAGGACTTCAGAGTAATTATAGTAAATAAATCTAAACCTAGAGTAAGTAATTTTTAAGGCATTGTAATGATAGTTTGAATGTGTAATAACTACAAAAATTTAAAAAATAGTTCTTGAGACCACATGTTGTTTACCTTGTAGTGCATTAAATCCCAGCACTGCACACAAACAGCACTGTTACAAGCCAAACAAGAGGAAAGACCCTCGCGCCATTCACACTTGACACAAGTGCTTGTAAAGTGAGACATTCTTCTTGAACTAGAATTCTCCTTATTAGATTTTTTCAAACACTTCAAGTGCCAGCTCGGTGGCATTACACAGAGATAAAACCTTGAAAATCGAGATCAACAAACTGCTCAAAAATTCCTTTGACTGGTAAAAAGATCTTAAAGTACACACATTTTAGAGTGCATGCATTGTACATACATCAGTTAAGTAGCTTGGAAGCCCGAGAGAATAAAAAGTTGATGATGAAGTTTTAGAGCTTATCTTAAATCAGATAAATCAATTGAGCACTACTGTGTAACAAGTTTCACCAGTCCTGAAGTTACTTAAACACACAGCAATAAAATAATCTAATATGAAATTTTCGAAATGTTTTTGATACACTCTTCTCAAGACAAATAATTTGAAAACTATATGCCTCATAACAAATTCAAGCATGGCTTTGTGCATTACTCTGTGATCAATGCATATTTAATAAGGCACTCTATGTAGCTTTAGATCAAACAATTTTTAATTGATCAGAGGTGCATTGTTTTCTTTACAACTTTTTTTTTTTCTTTATAAAGTAACAACTGAAGATAACAAGATACTCTGGAATCCTGAATAAAAGTACAGAGTGGAACAATGGTACAAAGCTGAAAAATCTTGCAAATCCAATAACAGACAGTACAGGGCAAAATAATAGTACAGAGTGGAAAAATCTTAAAAATAAACAAATACTTAAAGACCAATATTTAAGTACAGTGTGAAAAAGTTCAATAAAAATTTGTCAGCTTAGTACTATAATTAAAAAAAGGTGTCTCTTGCATATTGTGCAAGAGTCAGGCATACCAACTCAGATAAGACTCAATCTATAAACAGTTGAAAAATAAAGTCATTTAGTTTGATAGGAACTACTACTAGTTAAATGGCAGAAGTGAAGGGTGACACAACAAGGTCGGAAAATGTTGAAAACTAATATTAACCTTACAGTCCTGAATTAAGTTGTACGGAGTGGATTTTTTCCTCAATACTAATAATAGTAATTATAAGGAACTACAGAGTATACATTAACTAGCTCTTTATTTTACCAGATGATTAGATTGACTCTTGTATTGATCATAAAGGATAAATTGATTAAAATTATAAAGAAGCTGTGGGGCTGCTTTAATTTATGTACTGTTCATTCAGAAGCTATGTTTATCATAAGCATGATCTTTGATTATTGCAACTTAGACAACTTGTATCACTGTTTTTCATATACAGTTTTTTTTTCACTTCAAAATCGCAATGCCAACTACAGCAGAACAAAAAAATATCAGTTTTTTTGGTCATCATGAGACAATTTTAGTTTTCACAAAAATTAAAATGCAGAATGCTCACTGTGTAGCAATATTATTTACCTCTCTGAGTTCTTCTTGGCATGATGTCAATGGACCTTTAAAACCAATGCTGAAATAAATATTTACTTTAATGAATGCCCTTGTTAGCAACTGATAATTTTTCGTACATCAAACTTCTAAAACTATTATTTGAGTGATCCTTTAGTAGTCTCAGTCTCAAATCAGAAATTATCAGCAAAGTTGCAATTGTATGGTTGAATAAAGTTATTGTTGTTGTTGATTGCTGGATAGAAATCTTAAAAATTTGTCAAATAATAGAAAATCAAAACATTTGTCAATCTGAAAAAAATCTATTTTTCAATGATAATTGAAGGTTCTAGTGCAATATCAATGTAAGTGACTTTGTATGAAGTGCTAAATTCTCCCAATAGTTATGAAGAGATTTAATAGGGATAATGTTGGGAGAAATGGTAACTCAGTATACAAATTGTTTTTGCACTAGACCCTTCAATTTATCTATCACATATTTTAAGAAAAATTGTTTCCATTGTCCTTCCTTAAAAGGAAAAATGAATTAAATTTTTTCATAACAAAATTTTTGTGCATTGTTAGCTTAAAGCACTGAAATATCAATGACTGTCTTTAATTTGTTCTTAAAGAAGTTGCCAAAACAGTGAATATTTCTAGATAAGGTAAATCAAAGCTTTCAAATTCAAAAACACCAATATTGTTATTTCATCTCAAAGAAGTAACAAGACATAGCTGATTAATTTTTTACTTTACAATTCACAAGGAAATTCAGGTTTTACTTTATGAAATTTTTTTTTTTGGTGATTGACTATCTTAAACAATGCCAATACATAAATTATTTTTAAAAAAAAAATGGTTGAAAAACATTAATTCTCTAACCTATAAATTTATTAATTTAGAGCAGCATAATACAGGTAGTCCACAAAATAAAATATCCCTTTATTAATACAAATTTTGTCAATGTCACCTGCCCCAGCAAACAATAATACAAAGTTCTATGAACCAATAATTAATTATTAACCACAGACCAGAATGCATCAATGTGCATAAAAATTAGCACAAATCATCAAACTTCCTTGGGCAAGCAAACAATAAGACAAAATGCTGAGTCCCCCAAAATCCCCAACCTCAAGATCTCCTTCACCACGCAATGTGCGACAATCTAAAAGAAGACACTCTAGTCTTGGAATGTCCAAAGATGTTCAAACGATGCCTGGCCCCAATTTCATTGAATGGGATGAAGAGGTACATTCATATTTAAAAATTTAAGACTAGACCTTATGGATTTGTGATACTGAATTACGCCATTCTTTTGGCAACAGTACACAATTTCCTTTTATGTAAAGTTATAATCATACAAAAGTTTTAAAGCAGAAACGTGACTTTTAACATACTATATGTATATATCTACGTTGTACAGAGTACTAGTAAATGGCTCGGCTGACAACAACACTACTGCTTCATCTACTGGTTTCACCTTAGCAACATTATTCTATAAACAAACATTGTTTAACGGTTAACAGTAATAATTAATTATGTCTGGATATTATGTTTAAGCAAAATATTATAATGACATAATTTTGTGATGTATGCCGGGATAATCAAACACTGAAAATAGTATGTAGCTGTGCAAATATTAAAGTGTGAACTTAAAACCATACCATGTATATGTACGAGACTACAAGCGTATAACAAAATACATAAAACACCAGCGGTTTGATGCAGACTGCAAAGGTGGATTGGGCCTACTCGACACAACAATTAAAACAATCAACAACCCTACAGTCACGCATTATGGGCACATTATTTACTCAGCAACCGTAAACTTACCTCTCTCCAAAAATACTTGTGAAAGTTGGGGCATCCATAGCGTGAAATAAGCTAGTTATCTGAGGAAGTAACCCCTTATTTCAGTAGAACATTCATCTAGTTTTTTCATACTCTAATTCTGGGCAGTGTGACCTTTGGAGATCGATGTTTCCTAACCAGCTAATTGACTTTGTTGACTTGGTCAAAATTTTATACGCATGCAAAGATCGTTTGTTTTCTGATAGCTATCCATCGGTACAGGAATTCTTAACTTTTCGGCAGACAAAAAACTTGCAAACTGTTATTCAGCTGCCACTTAAAATCTGCGTCGTTTGAAAATTTCAAATCTTCTCGCCATTCCCAAAGGAGTAGTATTCAAAAATCGCTCCAATAAGCTAAGCAACCAGGCTAACTTGGTAACCACCCAGTTTGCATTCCAAGATGGCTGCTTCGCAATCTGTAAGATTTACATCAATTGAGAATTGTAGATTTTGGATCTAGAACAGATTTCAAGGTAATAGGTTTACAGTATTATTAGCCAAGCACTATTTTTTTTCTCTTTCAGGAAAAGAAAAGGCTCCAGGGTTTTTTGAGTGAAATGCTTAGAGTTGGTTGTTTAAAGGTAAATAAAGATCTAGATTGCTAATACCCGAACACTTTATACAAGTGTTACCTCAGCAAAGATTACCGCATTTTTTTAGTTGTTTATAGTTTGAACGAGGAAGTTTGTTGTGTATGTGTTTATATATATATATATTTATATATATTACGATTATTAGAATTTAAATATTGGATGAAAGTAGACTATATTATAAAATTATATAAACAACAAAAATCTTTACTCATGTATCTTAAACTACAATACATAATAGGAATTCAAAGTTGTTATAGTTGAGACAACGTGAGACAAGTGAAGGTAAGTGTCACCCAGAATAACCTCGAGGTTAAACAAAATGGGTGACACATATGCCCTAACTTGTTTTGATTGAAGGTGTGAATTTTAATGTAAACTTAGACCAAAATTTAACTGTTGTGGCACAGCCTTTGGCAGACGTTGGGCGTTTTTGATTATTTTTTTTAAACATTATTAATTATTTGATTTTTAACTTAACCTAATAGTAATTTCTCAACTCAGTACTGTCCTTTTCTCTTTGTACACACATTGCATGCGAGCCCAAGTAACATTAAAAACTGAAGTGCCCTAGGTATTCTTATGTAGGATGCACCATATATCCTTTATTATTACTATCATTATTATAAGTATTAATATTAGTGAATGCATGTGTTTACTAGACACGTTGTTTACCTGATGATCACTTATTGATATAAAACTTAGCAACATTTGTTCCAAAGGGTTTCAGATACTTTGCTCTTTATTTGAGAGGAAGAGAGGAACTGATAGTTAGAGTTCTCAACGAACCAATGGTAAGTCTTCAGTATATATAAGTATAATGTAATAAGCAGATGTGTGGAACAGCAAAGTCTGGTGAGCTTAGGCAGGGTGTCTAGCCCCAGATTTGTTTTTTATCTACTTACTTTAATTTGCTAGGGCTATCGAATGGTAAATTTGAGACTGTCTGAGATGCTTTTTTTAAAATCTTAACCATTTGGAAAGCAATAAGATAATCTGAGACCAAGACTTTGTGATACAAATAATCCGAGACTGAGACTTAAATTCCAGACACACCAAACAAATTTCAAGCAAAACAGAGATTTCAAGCTCTGCCATAAATGTCGAGAATATGAACCATTTTGTTAGGAAATGAATCTGAGACTGCGATCAGAGCAAAAATGAAAATTTGAGACCTCAAGACAGGACAAAAAACCAATAAAATAGCCATAATTTCTGAAGAGTTTCATTTTTGAAGGGACCATTCACTATTCCTACCAGTTAAACAAGAAGATTAAGAATGGGTCTAACTGATGCTTTTGCTCAAATTTTCAAATGTTGACATCATTTTCAGATAATCTTTGGTTAATATAACAAAAAAGATTAACATGACATATCAACCAAATGATCAAATCATATTTTCTAGTCGCAAGAGATCTGGAATTACTACACTGCAGAGTATACTAACAAGAGGTCTCGCGCAATGTCAAGTTTCACTTTTGACAAGGAATCACTGCCAAGAAATGAGTGAGTACTGTATCTTCAGACAGCACTGTTGTTCGAAGTTTCTCAAAGAAGCCTCTTTTTTTTTCTACTGGCTCTGTCACCTTTTATCATCGGTTTAAGTTTTCCATTAGTTGATACACCTCATCACCTACTGTACTTTTTTAATATATATACTGCCCACCCCCCCCTCCCCCCTCCCAATCTACACAAAAGTGGGACTGGCACAGTAATAAGATCTCTACCTCCTGATTCTGAGGTCCCTGGTTCAATCCCTGGCCAGGTCAAGGATGGAGTATTTAGGCAACCTTCTTTCCCGCTTAAGTCCACTCAGCTTTCTGACCTTTCAGGGTTGGTAAAATTGTAAAATTAAAATGAGTACTGGTCAGCATTCATGGACCACTTTGAAGTGGCTGCCAATGGAGCCTAATAAATGCTTCAATTTGATCTGTTGAGGGTAAGCTGGTTATTGTAAAGCACCTTTGGAGCATACCTGGATAATGTTGAAAAGGTAACAATAGTATAAAATTGATGCATCACTTTACTTTTTTTTTTGTTTTTGTATGTTGCTGTCTGGTTTTTACCCCATGTGTTAACTCCTGCAGGTTGATGTCTTCTGGCAATAAATCACAATCTGTCACCCTCTGAAACTCACCTTTCCCCCTTTCCTTCATACTGTACAGCTGTAAGAGAATAAAAATATTTATTCACTTAATATTTCAATTAATATTTTAAAGGCAAAACTTTATAATTACCTTCTTTTTCAACAGAGAGTCTCTAATTATGTCTCACAACACCCAGAGAAGGTATACTATTATCTTGCATTAATTTATTTAATAGTAAAGTTACTCAAGGTGATTATAATAATATTTCCACTGCTCTCATATTAGTGGAGGCTGACAACTCGTGCCTGCTATAATCGCCTTGTGCAAAGTGACTATAGCTGACATGTGATGCGTTTTCAAAATGGCTGCCTTGTATTTCGGTAAATCAAATGGAGGGCGAAATAAACATCTTGAAGGAAAATGCTTTTCCAAAAAGTTATAAGCTTTCAACAAAGTTCAGGATTATTAAGACTTTTCAAAGTAATGCAATATCATCATACTACAAGTACTATTTTGCTAATTATATATTTTTTATTTAGTGAAAGATTAAACTCTACATAGTCCAAGTGTTTCAGATGTCACTACATGCAACTGAGTAAAATTATTAATGATAATAACAAATATTAACTTTGTTCACAAACTTTGAAAATGGCTTTATTTTGTTCTCTGTTAATCCAGGATTCATATGGGCCCTGTAAATCCTTGGAAACCCTGAAAAATTTTTTAACCCCTAGAAATTCCTGGAAAAGCCCTGGACATTTTTTCTGAAGCCCTGGAAATTTCCTATAACTTTATTAACTAAATTTGGTAAATGATGCATTTTTTTTTCATTGCATGTCGGTTTTACACTAAGTTCAATAAATACGAATTTCTACAACATTAACTACTAAAGTGTTATTTAAACTGGTGATTCAGAACTTTATTTAATTTTCATTCTGGGCTTAAAGAACCCTAAAAAAGCCCTGGAAAAAATGAAAAAACTGCCCTGAAAAACCCTGGATTTTTGAAAATCTTAAGGTGTACGAACCCTGCATAATCATCAGTGAGAGTAATAATTTTACTAAAACAATAATTTTATTATCCGCCTCTGGCTCAATGAATATCAAGGTGCTGCATATGTCCCTTGGCTAAATTGCCTCATCAGATATTCACTTTAGCGAGTAATGAAATGTTACTGTGAGTTATTTAAAAAGCAATAAACCATACTTTTCTATGGGTTATAAGAATAATAAACCATGTGGAATGCTGGGAGAACACGAGAAAAGCTGTAAATCCCGAGCCGAAGGTGAGGGGTTTACAGAATTTTTGAGTGTTCTCACAACATCCCAAGTTGAGAAAGGACATTTGCTGCACTCGCAAAGTTGTTGAATGGACGGCAGGTTTGAACACTTTGCAAAATGCTAGCACTTAGATATGACATTGCTTTTTTGTGATTTAGCCATTTAATTTCATTGTAGTTTAAATGAAAAAAGCCTTTTTTTGTCTCAACAAACCCATAAGAACACTTACAGCTCACTGTACATGTGCTGCCTTTTTGGTTTGTTTTGCTTGTCAGTTTGAGGTTGTGTGATGCTTTCTAACTGACTGTACATCGATTGATCAGTTTGCATTTTTGCACTTTAAGTTCAATTTCATTTTTTTTCTTTATTATCTCGTTGCTGAACCTAGCTATACATTTTCTGAGTCTCCCTCAATCACTTTCAAGTTAAATTATCAGAAAGTTGTCATTATTGATGGCCATTTTATCGAAACAAAAAAGGGAAACTAACGTTTTTTGCTTTCTAGCTGTGGTTTGTTGGCACAATAAACCACAGTTTCTTGACCGATCACAGCGCACGTACTATTTTGGTTTTTTATAAAAAAAACTTTATAAAACAATCTTGATTTTAATAAATAAATTATTTTCCTTATCACATGTACTTAATACTGTAGCTCAGTCTTTCATTAAAAGTTTGTTAATATCTAAAAACTCTTGGACAAACTATATGTTGTGCTTAATATTTAAACCTAAAGAATTTAAATTATTTTGTCAATTTCTAAATAGAATTTTATACTACAAAGTACTTTTGAATAACCTCAGATAAGTTATACTGAGAAGACCAACTTTCTCCCATGTTTTATTCGTAACATAATGTTCTACCATTGTAGTCGATCTGACCTAAAGTGTTGCATAAATAAATATCTGAGAAAAATAATTAATAATCATGTGAACACAAGTAAGAAGAATTTGTACACTTGCCATTTAGTTTTTCGAACCATTGTATAATTAGCATGTAATGAAGCAGTGAAGGTAGTTTGACGTGCCGATGTTGTTGTGATGATAACGAAACATGGTCTAATCTTAAAATTTTTATTGAATTGTCTTTCAAAAGTTTCGTTCTCATCAAACATCTTAAGGAGTGAAATAAAGAATTTATAACAAAAGAAATTATTGTTAACACTTTGCTTTCAGTTTGAGTGGCTATGGGTTTATGGACATTGGTCTCCCCCCTGCCAGCCCTAGTGAACGAGACATTGATTTCAAGGTACTGGCAGCTAATATTTAGGCCACCTGTAAAACTCCATATGTAATATTTACAAATAGTAGTAATACTTATTCTCTATTACTATATAGTTGACTGAGCAAGCCCAGCCCATTCAGCAAGTCAACTTTCAAGCACAATTAAAAGTTCACTGTTTTATATTATTTTTCAATGCAACAACTTTCAATTTTTTCACTTGGCTATATACACTATACAGATAAACTACTTTGATTACTGATCACTTGAATTGACCACTTAAATAATCCACATTTTTTCTGAAAATTATTCTTGAGCCCACAATCTCCTACAGGTATTGAGGCAGTTGAACTGCTTGGACCTTATAATGGCTCCTCCCAGCCACTTTTTGGTGACATGCAAACTTAATTTTGCTATTTTTGAAGCTTTATCTTCTGGTTTCTCATTATAATTTTTCTAAGGGATTTAGTGGTCTTGAATGCTGGTAAAACTAGGTAGTATTTTATGAAAGGAATAATTATAATGCAAATTGTTTGCTTGGAAATGTTCAGGATTTGGCACAAGATTTTCACGGCAAATATTTCAGTTCAAAACACTCCTGTGCAAGATTCAACTTATGTTGAAAGGGGAATAAGAGTACTTTGTCCCTCAAATATATGGTAACTAAGAAACTAAACAAATGCAGATAAGTTTTGACATTTTCAAGTGAGTTTATGGCTTTGAAATTTGTAAACAGTAAGTTTAAGGAAGCAAGGTAAGTAATGTAGCTACAGTTGGCTGTGCAGTGGCTGAGTGGTTAGAGTGTTTGACTCATAATCCTAGGGTCACAAGTTCAAGCCCCGGCCAGACCACTGTGTTGGGTTCTTGAACAAGACAGTTTACCTGACTTTGTTCCAGTTTACTCAGCTGTATAAATGAGTACCAGTTCTGCTATGGGCTAACCTGCAATGGATTAGTGCCCTGTCCAGGGGGAGTCAAAGACTCTGCTTAACACCACAGAAACCAGAGATAAGCACTGGCTTTATGAGCCACTTAGGTTTTAAGAAAGGATTTAGCTTTTTTTAACTGTAACTAGTTACAGTAATTGTCGATGTGATGAGACTTTATTATGGTCAATATGATTAGACTACGTACTCCTTTGTTTGACATCAAAAATAGAATTCTAAATTTTATGACTTTGTAGTGTTGGCTGTTTTCCATAGGATGATAAATCAACTCTGTTTCTGATTGCTGGATATGCTCGATACAACTGCCCCTATGTCTGGGTAAGTTCAAGGACCCAATGACAGTAGCAGCAACAGAGCTAGACAGAACTTTATCCATATCTTATGGCTGGAATTTTACATACGTTAACAGTCTGTCCTGAACTGATAGTTTTCTGTTCCATTGTAACACAAGGTTGTAGAAAATCCTAGAAAATCCATTGGTACACAAACTACTGAACAGCTCAAAAAAAGTAGTAAAAGTATATCTTATGCCAAAAATTTTGAAGCATGCAAAATATAGAATAAATGTTTTCTTTGTATGGGAAATTTGTCATTATATTAGACTTGCTACAGGTTTTGGGAGCCTGTGTGTTCTATAGGCATGTCAGAAACATTGTTCTTCAGGCAAAGTAGAGGTGTGTTTACAAGACGTAGGTTTTGTTCTTGTAGACTTGAGACTGTTTAGGTGCGAGCTGCTTTACAGGTTCAAAACTTGTCAGTAAAATAATAAATTTGTTATGATAATGATATTTTGGATGTTAAGCTGTTTTGTTTGGTACACCTGATAGATATAAAAATTATTATAGTTAAGAAACTACATTCTTGCAAGGGGTCATTAAACAGATTTGCTAGAGGTAATTCACTAAAACCAGAAAACATCCCGAAGATTTATTTTACAGGTTTCAGATGGTATGGCTCCACATTACTACATGTATGTTCTTCTTATTCAAGTTTGCCGTTCAGGCCACAGACACCCTAAGCTTGTCTAACATTATTAATGACAATACTTTGGGCTTATGAATTAGTTTTAGTCAAAAGTTCAAAACTGAAAATGTTGGAAATAAAATTCACCTTAAAGTACCTTGTGTTTGTATCTTGACATGTGTGTATTTTGAGAGCAACTGGAGTTGTCTTAGAGGAATTTTTGCAATCCCTGTTCCACTCCTATTTTCGGTTTTGAAATTTTGACCAAATTTATAAGATGTCTTTGTATGGGAAATTTGTCATTATATTAGACTTGTTACAGGTTTTGGGAGCCTGTGTGTTCAGGCATGTCAGAAACATTGTTCTTCAGGCATTGCAGAGGTGTGTTTACAAGATGTAGGTTTTGTTCTTGTAGACTTGAGACTGTTTAGGTGCGAGCTGCTTTACAGGTTCAAAACTTGTCAGTAAAATAA
>JAOBRD020756936.1:20797-30847 GCA_027575215.2 Hydrozoanthus sils
TAAATTTGTTATGATAATGATATTTTGGTTGTTAAGCTGTTTTGTTTGGTACACCTGTTAGATATAAAAAAATATTACAGTTAAGAAACTACATTCTTGCAAGGGGTCATTAAACAACAAATTATAAATGGGAGGAATCCTTAGCTTGAAGCTAAAGAGGATGTGTTTCTCTTAGTTTTGTAAAGTAAAATGACATAAAAATTTGCTTGTTTTTTGACAGGTGCGATCCAATCATGAAAGACTTGTTAGCTTTGGTAAAGATGGAAGTGAGGAGCAACAAAAAGACAGCCCTCTAAAGCTTAGATCAACAGCTGAATGGACAAAGAAAGGTGATTAGCTGATATTGATTGATCAGACTGTAGCCAGGGGTAGTGTAAAGTAAATCAAAGATGCAGAGACAGCCTTTTTAAAATCCAAGAGGCCAAGACTTAAAATAGTGAGACACCAAACACAATTATTTCAAGCAATATAGAAATTTTGATCTCTGCTGGAAATGCAGAGAATGGAGCTGTTTTGTGAGAAATCTGAGACTATGAGGCAGAGAAAAAAATAAAAAAAATGACACCCTGAGAAATGACACAAAACAATGACGAGATTTTGAGAATGTTCTGTGATTTTCAGAGACTTTTGTTTTTCAAGGGACCATTCGCTACCCCTATCTGTTGTTAAATAAAGTAGATTTATGGTAATGTCAGATCTGTTCAATATCATGTAATGATAAAGTATTATCCATTAGAAGCATACACAAATGAAATCATGGCTCAAGAGGACTTTATTGACACATAATTTAACTAAAGAACAACCACAAGTTGAGAGGCAAAAGATCTTTGTGGCAAAATTATTCAAGCTTATGAATATTGAATTAGGCCCTTAGGCAAATAGAGGTCATATGACCATGCCTACTTTAAAATAGTTAGTTGTGTGATATAATTATGTGAATTTATCTTCTTACAACTAAAGGTGATCATAGGATAATCGAAATATGAATGTCCTGTTCATTGTTGCTGACACATACAAACTTGTCTTTAGATACCAAGTTGTGGGACATCATGGCTGAGATTGTAAAACTTGCCATGTATCCTTCACCCTTAAATCCCTTTGCTGTGGACTTGAAGTATTTCGATGGGCTACCATTGGCTGAAAGGATAACAGCTACAGGGGCCATGGCAAATTTTCTTCAAAAAGTGGTTTGTTCTGGAGAGCATTCTTACAATGCCAGAGGTGAATCTGACTTATTTATTATTACTTTTGGAAATAAGGAGCCAGCCAGGAAATGGGGACGCGGTGAGGAAGTGTGTTTTTGTCTTCCCTCCCCTCACCCGAATGGATGAGCAGTGAATGTGCGAAGACTGCAAAAGTCTAATGAGGTTTAAACAAAATAATTGATATTTCCTGACTTAAAGGAATCCTCCACTATGTAACACTAATGTTCTCAAATAAAACTTTTATTAAGTCTGTGTCCATATCAGCTGCTCAGATTTGATAATTCTGCACAAGCAATTTCTTTTCATCAGTTTTACAGTTTGAATTTCCTGTGCACCACCATTTTGATTTGTGACGTATCTTGGTTGCAGTGCCAGTCTCCACTCATGATGAATACAATAGCAATAAACGAGAGGGGGTCTGGCACTGCAACCATGTTATGTCATAACTCAAAATGGCGGCGTACGGAAAATTCAAACTGTGAAACTGATAAGAAATAAGAAATTTGGTAATGAGAAAATAGGAATTGGTCAGAGACAGCAAACTACAGATGATGATTGAAAAGCAAAATTCCTCTAAACTGATAACATAAAAAGTACAGTTAAAATTTAATTCTAGTTGAAAAAATCTAGCATTACATCATTTAGCATAATTTATTTGGGGCTGAAAGGGTTAAGATCAGGGTGATTTAGTATTAAACAGATGATAATATTTAAAAGTTGAGTTTGAAGTTAGAGTTATTCTATAATTATTTTTGTTCGCATATTTGTTTATCTTACTCAGAATGTTAATAGTGATATATTTCTTTTCAACCAAAAAACTGAGTACACGAACATTGTTTACAAAACTTAGAACTTAAAAAAGTTAAAACAGAAGACAGAAACCCATCATTTCAATTATAGACTTGTTTAACATCATTATAGAAGCAGTTAATTCAGTTCTGAAACAGTTTTGATCACATTGGCAGTGTTTGATGACCTGGGTGAGATTACCAGAAGGCATTTCAAGGCTCTTCAAAGCTTTGTTCAGAAGAGGAGACAACAAGAGACACAACAGTGTTATGTGGAAAATTGTCAGAGTCAGCAAGACAGATACTCAGCCCCTGATAAACTGATTCCAACAAGTTATGCTGCATACAGCCAAACCCAAATGCAATACAGATAGCTATCACAAATTTAGGAAAAGTTAATTATGTAAATTTAAAATACTTTTTCACTTGGAAATCACCTTACACAATTGCAATTTACTATGTCTTACGAGTGTGACAGCCAGCTGTAAAACAGTCTAAATGGCAATTTTTACTAATTACGAATTGTAAAACAAAGGTTTTAATGGTTTTAGCAAATTTCCATAAAAAATCTCCAAAATAATTTCAAAGATGTTTTCAATTCAAACTGAAGGGTCTAGTGAAAAATTGACAAGGTATTTTTGACTTTTGATGAAATTGTCAACTTTAGCATTATTTCATACAAAGTCCTATTATTTTTCAGTTTGAAAAATTAACTATCATGGTCAAGTTCTGAACTTGTCTTACTTTATCCCTATTATGGATTTATAACTATTGGGAGAATTCAGTTTTTCATAGAAAGTCACTTACATTATTTTTCACTAATGGCAATTCAATTATGAAATAGGGCTTGACACCAATACTGACCCAAAGGGTAAACCCCTGAGTGTACTTTTCAACCATGAGAAGTGGTGACACAATAGGAATAATTTATTGTACACTGACACTGAGGTCATGGGTACATGTATTTACATATTAATGTTTATTTATTCAAGGTAAAATTCACAGCATCAGGTCTAATCGACTAGTTTACATAACTGCAGCATCGTGCAAGGAATCAATGTCTCTTTTTGAAAGTCCCATTGGAGGGAGGGAGGGGGGAATAAAAAGATAGAGATGCTTGTTGGGAAACATGAAGAAATACCTAGACATGAAATTTTTTACCCTAAAAATACAGCATAGCATCAATGTTGAAAAAGAAAGGGTTTATCAAATTTACAACCCATTTCACATAAGAATAAATAGCATTTTAATTAAATAAGAATAGGGGTAGATGCATATTAGTTTACAATTACTATACTTCAGAATTTGCTTTCCCCAAGAACATAATCATGACCAACATGTCTTTTAACGATTCCCAACAGTTTTGTGGTATCTGATAACAAGCCACTTTGGGATTTCAGAAATGAAAAATAACGAATTCCCATGCAGCCTCATTGCTTTATTTGTTAAAATTTCAAGAATTTTTTATTTTACACATATTTCTGAAATTTCAAACTGGCTTTTATATAGGGGGAGTGTGGAGCTGCAGGTTATTTTTTTACCTTCATGTTTAATTTCAGCCCTTAGATGTTTGTAGTTTTTTTTGCTGAAAATTGTCTTTGCAGGTTTTCTCTGTACACTTCAAACCTCCCAAACTGCATTTAACATATGTACATGCATGAATCAATATTGCATAGCCCCTAAGAATTTCACTCAGAAACAAAACAAGTTGATACACATTTAACAGTAATATTGCTATCACAACTAAGCATTTTAAAGCACTTTTTGTTGGGTTCCTTAATAATGTGAAGTTTTGGAAGTTGTTTGAGTTTTGAATAAAGAAACTCTTAGATTCCAAGTGTTTATATAACTGCTTCAGGGTTTTCAAAATCTCTTCTCTCTCCATGGCTGGTGTTCTAGAAGGGAGGGGGGGGGGCACCCCCTGATTATTAAACTAAGTACAAGTTTTTATTTTAGTTCATTTTCAATAAGATTTGAAGTCTAGAAATAATTGGCAATCCTTGCAGAAAATAATGCTTGACCCATCATATATTTTTCAAACTACCTCCAGAATACAAACAATTGGCATTTCAGTGAGAACAGTTTGCCAAAAAATTTCCCAGGGAAGAATTCCCCCATTCGTTAAAATTTCCCTGCTTAGTTGATTTTGTACCATTGGTAATCTCCCAGCCCCAAAACACTACGAACTTCTGACAGCCCTGCTCTCTCTCTCTCCATAATATCATTTGGTTTTGGACATTACGAAAAGCAGACATCTGTCGTTTTCCATTAAGGGACACAAACTTTGTTTCAGCTCATATTTAAATTAACTCAATTTGGTTTCTCTCTTTCTTTTAAGTTTTTGCTTCTTCTCTGCTTTGATGAGTAACTCCTCCTCTGTGGGCTCCACCGGTGGTACCAGCCCGCTACTAAGTGTATAATAAACGATCGTTGAATCAGCCTCGCTGATTGCAAGTGTGACTGAAGGCGCGGAATAGTTGCCACCAAGTCTGTCTTCTTCTAAACTGTTCAATTCATTAATTATGTTGTTAAAATCCATCATAGTCAAATTTGTTTGAATGGTAATTGGGACAACAACTTCTGCTGGTGCTTTTCTCCGAGGTTTTCCTGTGATGTAAACGAGCTTGAGGCTTTCGCATGGTTGTAAGTCAACTTCAAACCAGCCTTTAGTTTCGCACAAGTCCAAATAAACCAACATGGCGGACCGTAGTAGCGCTGGATCGTCTTCGTTGTAACCATAACCGCATATTTCTTTGAATTTTGGATGATTTTCAAACCAGTTCTGGCGATTGTCGATATTCCGCGATCTTACTTCCATTGGGAAAGTCGGAGACGGGGCGAATTTGCACAGGAGTTCTATCTGGCCGTGCGTGAGCTGGTTCGACGTTCAGCGGATTATTTTGCGCGGGCGCAAAAAAAACAAGATGGCCGACAGGAGGGAGTCAGGTAGATATATATACAGCTAGTTTTTGTCAATTGTTCATTTGAACTCTCGTTAATTTTTTTAGTTAAAACTAAGCATATAGTTTTGCGAGGAGGATGCAGTGTTTGAACTGCTGTGGGACACAATCTTTCTCGCACCTCTTCTACAGACTATACACACTAAAAAAACTTCTTTTCAACATTTTTTTATTTGCCACTCAATTACATAAATAAATAAATAAATATACTGATATAAATAGAAAAAAAAGTGACGAGAAGGACCATAAAAACCACTGGGCTTAAACAAGATGGTCCTCATAAGTCTTCTCTAGTCTAATCTTACCCATCAATTTATATATAGTTACGGTATATCCTTTTTTAAATTTTGTTGCTTTTTAAATTTATTGCTATAAATATCTAGAGTATCTTGCTCGTAAAGCACTCTACCATCTAGCAATTTCTCTTTGAATTAAGATAAAATGCAGTCATGTGTAAAAGAGCTCACAAAGATAATAAAAAGAGTTGTGGACTGCCATTTAATTTGTTCTGGCAGCCCGTGAAATTTGTAGCGGTAAAATTTCCTTACTCACCCATTCCTAATTATGCATACAGTAATTGCTGCCAAACTTCACATTTTCATGCAGTTTATAGTCCCAAACTCCACATTTTCATTTCGGGAATTCAAAGATAGATATAACCCTTACCAAAACCCCCAACCCTAACCATTACTCAATCCTAGCCCTAACAGTGATTTCGAGAATTTTTGGTTGCTTGTAAAGCGAGGTTTACCTCTGATATTTTGTTCTGAAGATCAGTAGCTTTGTATGCATAATGAAGTATGGGAAAGTACAGAAATTTTACTGGCACTTTAATTTTTGACCTATCAAGAGTTTTAAAATTTAGAACAGGCAATAAAATGTATAGCGAGAATTTTGTTTAATTTGTGTATACATATGGAATTGAAATAATAAGTAATTTACTGGTAGTGAAAATAAAAAGATACCAAGATCACAAATTTATTCTGTCGCATGTTTTTTCTGTCAGTCCACTCTTGACTTTGATGTTGCAAAATTTTTTGGCTTGCCTGTCGGTTGTTTTGGCCAAAAATCTGTTGTTTAACTTGCCAAATAACTTGTTTTGTTTAAGTCTCTCTTAACTATTTTCTCTTTTAAATAATGTCATAAATAGGTCTTTTTTACAAATGGCAATATTATTGATATTCCTTTGTGTACATTCAAGTTAGCCTGGATAGCCTCATACTAGAGTTAAACCTTCAAAAGTGTAAAGGCAGCATGGTTCAGTGTTTGGGGTGCAGGGTTTGTATACAGTTGACCCAGGTTCAAATCCCACTCTGACCACTGACTGGATTTGGCTTCGTGGAACTCTGAGTCAAGTCCACCATGTTTGTAAATAGCCAACTGGTTTGGTTCCAACCAGTTGGGATTCTTAGTTGTAGTCATGTTTGCTCGGAATTTTAGCTGTGATACTGAAAAGCCCATTGGGGGAGTTGTAATCACACAATTATTATTATTATTGTTAATTATTATAAGATAATTATGTCGCCAAAAGTGAGGCTTGGCAGGTTAAGAATTTGAATACACACAAAACATACAAAAGAGTATTAAAACCACTGCCATTTACGAAAAGAGCCTTCAGCCTTAATTTGAAACTGTTAATTATTGTATGACCAGGTTTTTTAATTATTTTGTTGTCTCAACTTCTTGTATTCAATGTTTGAAAAAATGCTAACTGCTCCTGTATTACTCGACAGGAAGAATAAAAGATGTCAGCCATAGAAGAGTACTTGATGCTGCAGCAAGGAATCGAAGACAGAAGCGCCAGTTGGAGGCACTGGAAAAAGATAATTTTCAAGAAGATCCTCATGCTCACCTTAACATTATTCAGTCCAAAATGAAAGTTCCAGCCTTCAATGATACCATGGATGGTAAATTAACTTTTCTATTCTCTCTTGAATTGTTAAAGCTTTATGCAGCATATATATCCAGTTAACACTTTCAATTGATTTTTTTTTTTGGAGAAAAAAAGAAGAAAAAGAAAAAGGGAACTGGAGAACATTTTAAACAGGTAATTTCTTTTTCTTGTTATAGCAACTATATACAGAGTTCAGTAACCAAAAACACCACATAAATGCAATTGTGCTAGGCTTTTTCAAGCTTAAGTGACTGACAAGGTCTTGGCAATAAGTTTAACATTCAACTTTTTTCATAATATAATTATAAATACTTTATAATGTTTTAATATAGATACTGACCACCTGCAAATAGCAGACTGTGCTAGCCCAGGTAGAAGGCTTGAGTAAGACATTATATTAAAACACTATACTTTCTTATATTCTACTAATTGTTACACTGATAACGAAATGGAAACTAAAAAAATTAAAACAGAATATATATCTATATATGACCTTTCTTGAACTTAAAGTATGCTTCAATGAGTTTTTACATAATAATTATATGTGTACTATATATAAATATATATATACTTGCATGTATATAAACTCAAGCATATTAAAATTTCAAGACAGATCATAAATTGTCATCTGTATTGATATAATCATTGATTTTTTGGAAAATTCAAAACAATGCATGGTTTAATTTAGATTTGAAGCATTGGTTACTAGATAAGTGTCTTAGATTTTCAGGTAAGTGCATTTTAAAACTTAAGTAGATTGCAACTAGACAAAAAAAGATTACAACTGGGAGGTAAGCCAAGTTTTGCAAATTTTAAAACAATATTAAATGTTTATCATTGCAGAGGTTTAGGAAAACATTCAACATGCTTTTAGAAGAGGCGGTGAGTAAGTGAAGAAAGACTGACCACTAATGCATAAGTAATGCAACTAAATTTTGATGTTGAAAAGATCAACTTTCCTTATCAGTTTGTCAGTTTTCAAAGTTTGGAAAGTTACTGTACAATTGTAGTAATACTTTCATCATTTTTGTACTTATTAATAAAAGAAAACTTTTCAGTTTTTGTTGTCCTTCAGTGATGGTTGGTTCCCAAAAAAAATTAATGCCAAAAATTTCTGCCATGTATGTCACTAAAAAAACTATAACAGGCATGAAATTAATTGTTTTCCAATAGCCACATGGTTGTCACTTCTCTTCAGATAGAACATTAATTTCTAAATATTGTTCAAGAGGGAACTTCCAAAATTATTCCATATTTACTCAAGAATTCATTCAATAATAATTATGATAATGATCTGATAACATTAATATAAACAAAAATGATAACATTTACATTCAACTAAAATTTGCCCGTGAAAACAGTGCTTATGGGGAGTAATGAATCTGTCAATAAAGCACTTGACTTTAATAAACAAAATACAAAGAAGGACACTGATTTGGTACTAAGAAAATTAATGAGAACTGATCAAACAAAGCAAACTACTGAAGATGGAAAGTGAAATTCTCCCAAACTTGTTTTATGATAAGTATGGGCTCTACTTGGGAGAATTTACTGATGGAACAGAGACTGAAAGGGTTAAAACCCCAGTTGAAGCCAGAGGCTGTGCTTCAACTGCGATTTTACAAATATTGTTGGGTGACTCAAAAACAGTATGATTATTTTATTAATATTAAATATTAATTAATATTACTTTTGATTATGTCAATGCATGGATTGAGACTAACTTTTTTGCTCACTGACAATTACTTTGATTTCACTAGACAAATCCAATTTTTCTGCATTTCAGCTATTCTGTGGCCAGTTGGCTACCATTA
Organism: Hydrozoanthus sils; assembly: GCA_027575215.2. NCBI lineage: Eukaryota > Metazoa > Cnidaria > Anthozoa > Zoantharia > Hydrozoanthidae > Hydrozoanthus > Hydrozoanthus sils. The sequence goes on from JAOBRD020756936.1 coordinate 29,459, forward strand.
GACTTGAGCCCTTCAAAGTTTGTCAAGAAACAGGCACAGCTATAAACTCACTTTTTGTTTCCATAGCAACAAGAAAGTGAAGAAGGAGAGCCAACATATGTTACAGCGAATGTTCCACCATCAAGATTTCCAGAAAGACATTTCTGTTCTGTGTGTGGATATCCTTTTATTGCTTCATGTTAACTTTGTAGTACCAGTCTTCCAGCTTGGCCAAAAGCTAGAAGCTCAGTTTTCACGGTGCCCTGTCATCTTCAACCAGTGCCTGTCATTTTCATTCAGTGCCCAGCTGTTTTCAGAGCCTCAACCTTATTATTATAAGGAACTTTATAGATTGAGATGTTTTTGGTATAAAATATGAACCTCGGTGGCACAGTTTCAAAAAACAAATGTTTAGTCATAAAGAAAGCTGTGTGAACAAACAAAGAAAGAATGAAAAAATTGTGAAAAAGCTCTAAATTGACAACAAGTATGCACTCATTGCTGAAGTAGAACATTTGCAAAACTTAAAATCTTTTTTAATAGTCTTTAAGAGTAAATCAGCATGTATATCTGACTGATTTGATAACCAAGTTAAACTAATTTATAATTATCTCCTTCAGGATCTGTGCCTAGTGTTCAATGATACATTTCTCAGCACTTAATAATAACTGAAAGTATATATCTACCACTTGTTTCCTCCCTTTCGGGGAATTGTTGGTTTTCTTGTGTCACCAGTCCACTAAACTGAAAGGTTTTACTTACTTTTCAAAATACTAGTAAAGTCATTGGGTGCTTTATATTGATTTTAAAGTCCCTAGCAGAAGTCAAGGTTGACCCTTAACATCAACCACCTTTCCATCAAACTATACCTGCATATCTTGTGGTACAAGGTATTGCTGCGTCAGGTGCCTAGGAACTCACCAAGATACAAGGTAGGGCCCACATCTTTATTTATTTTTAATCTTGAGCTCTTATGGCAGTTAGTGTAGCCTGCTTAGCAACCCTTTCTGTTGGGTTTTGGTGAGGTTGTCTTTTTTTGGCTGTAAGTATAAGCAAAAATGAAAGGTGTCACCCTAATTTTGGAGTGGCCATTTAAAGAAAATCTTGCCAAAACCCAACAGAAACACTTTCGAAGCAAGTTTGGCTAATAGTTATTGCATGGCCTTCCTTGTCAAAGAATTCAGGGATCTGGTTCTGTGCTTTGCAACTCAAGTCATTGCTTTGATTTTCCTTTGAACCGTGTTGTTTGTTTGTGCTCCAAATTAACCAGACGAGATGTATTGTTGACTTGAGTTCGTGTGAACAGAACATTAAACCTTTAGTTGGTAAGGTAACCAAAATAATCATCAATATGTCACCGTCATTATAGTCACTCCCATCCTGGGGGGGGGGGGGGGGGGGGGGGGGGGG
>JAOBRD020756937.1:0-13995 GCA_027575215.2 Hydrozoanthus sils
AAGGCAAAACTTGTTAAAAATGTCTTTTGTCAAAGGTTTTAGTTTTTGAAAAGTGCTGGTTGTAACGCCAAAGAAACACAGAGTTACTTGTTGCTATTAAATTGTTTTGGTATCCATTCTGTCTATAAGTTCCCCGCTCTCTAATAAGCCCCCCGTCTGGAAGTTCTCAAAATAAATCAGCCTCCCCCCCCCCCCCCTTCTTTCCTCCTCATTAGTGCGTTTACAGTAGTTCTGAAACTGCCTTCGTTACTAAAGACAATAACAAAGACTTTCATTATAATAAAATACTGTAGTATAAAAACATGAAACGAGTGCGTGCTCTGCTTAGCACTTCTTTGGTGCATGTACTTAAAATTCACACGTGTTTCTGTCACTAAACAGAGCAAGCAAGTGAGTTTTATATTTCTAACAAGCCACACGTACAGCCGATAAAACCCCACGATAACGTATGCAGACACATTCTATTCATATTTAGAGTGTATCATCACAGCCAATCAGAACGCGCGTTATATCTGCTTTATTTTGTATAGCGCGATAGCGCCTGAAAACATGTCAGATGGAAAAAAATCAAGGGAAAACTTACAACTTGACAGCTAAAGTTAGTGGCAAATGAAAGCACTGTTTGGAGAACCATTCAAAGCTTTCTACTGACCTTTCTCTCTGATTTTTCGATTTCTGGCATCAAGGCGATAAAAGGACTCAATGACTGCATAAACCGCGAACCTGTCAATAAACACAGGTATTTGCATATACGACGTCTATAGTGAAGCCTCAGGTAAAAACAGTTTTGTTATTGGTCATATCCAAGTTACTTACCCATAGTCAATTTGTGTAAGGAGGTACACTTTCAAAATCCTGCAGGCCGTGAAGAAAATAATATTCCGCAAACGAGCATAAAACTAATGCAGTTAAGTATGAACCCGCTTCCTTTTATTTTCCACTGGACTCGTCACGTGTGCATCCATGTTATGATAACCACGTGACTGCACCGGTTTCCCTTTCCCAAAAGCTGTACTCAACAATGACGCAGCATTCATAAGCGGAAAAACATTTTGCATCACTCGAGATAACACAATCAAATGGCGTTCGATTCGAAAGCAGTAATGCTTTTGTTCCTTTTCGTCTTGTAGAATATCGATCGGCGTTCCCTTTTTTGTTCATAAGCCAGAACGGGGTAAGGACGGTACATCGACGGATTTCTTACCTCCGCTGATGATAATTATTGCTTTTTTACAAAAACAATTTTAAAAAAAATTAGAACATCGAAGCTAATTTCACGTAACCTTTAAATTAATGATAAGAACAAAGTGGGGCTTTGATAAAGTTTTAGTGTACTTTTTAATGGAATCACGCAGTAGCTCTTCAAAGCTAGTCAAACGAAGGATTTCAACTTCCTCCCAAAGCCTCGAGTCTTGCGCCAGTCTATACACTCTCAATATGTAATAACTCGGCGATTAAAACTTTACTTTAAGAATGGCTAACTCTTTGTCCAACTTGTTGGTACTTGTATATACACAAGGACTACAGGGGGCGGGTTTTCTTTTACTTAAAAAAATAATTAGAAAATGATCCAGAAATTGTCATAAATATAAGAAACGATCAAGCCCAAGTTAAATCTTACTGATTCTCGTACCGCATTCTCGCTTTTTACTCGATGTTCGTTACAATAGTTGAACTGCCTTGATCACACCTCGAGAGAGATATCAAAGTCCTATAAACTGCATAAACGATAGCTTTATCTTGAAGTTCTCAACTCTACAAGAAATTAAAGGTCCGTCAAGTTCGCACGCCCAAGCGCGGCGAGACACCAAAACACTCACTAATTTCCCTTTTTCCGATGGACGAAAGTGCTAAAATCACATTCCTGGTTCGTGTGGTGCTCTCAAAATATAAAGAAGCCAGGTCATTCAATCTGTGCAAATATCAAAGAATGAAGGTTTCGATACTCTTTTGAACAGTTCGTCACGTGTTTCAAGGGAAAGGAATCTTGGTGTTGGGTCTCTTTACAGCTTTTCTGAAAGTTTGGATTTGTTTTCTGTACAAAACACATGACTGAGACTTGGAATTTTATTTCACATTCTGCCAACACTCATTCATACATCTGAAATCCACAATTCCTACATACATTTAAGTCAATTTCGCAACGTCCACAGCTAAAAACAACAGTAGATACAATAACCGCACACTGAAATGCATCAAGTGAGCCACCTGCACGCCGTCGACTTGGAAATTACGTGAAAAGCTAAATTCTGACGTCTTTATGACTGCGAGAACGACCTACATATAATTGTCACTCTTCATGCACCTTTACGAAAAACACTATCGTTTTCTATTCAAAAGCGTAACGCGGACAAAGAGAAAGTAAACTACCCATACTTATTCGACAAGGGCAAGCAAGAAGTGTGATTTTTGCAAACCGTCATCATTCTCGTTGCTTAAACGTCCTTTTGTGTTCCCTTAGTGGGCCATTTAGTCAACACGACAAAACATTTCTGACGCCAGACACAACTGTGTCTTCATATACAACAATAATTTTATTAAAATTACATGGCTATCACGTTGGTGAACAGATAACAGACCGTTGGTGTGTTTTCTTTATTCTCTAACAATATTTAATTGTAAACAGCACTCGCTAGTTTCTTAAAAAAAATTCTTCCTCATTCAAGGGATGGTAATCATATTTGTACATGCGATCCTGTTTACATGTTCATGTGAGCAAAATTGACCAGAGAAGATCAGATAAGATAAAAAAGACAAATTTACTTTCTGGAGATAGGGCTTGTAACAGCTCCTTTAAAATAGACACTGGCCAGCAATGCTAGCGACTTGAACAATATAAGATCTATATATGACATCAGAGAAGCTTGTTATGCACAGGCGTCCCATATGGACTAGAACAACAGGGTGCCCATTCCTCCCATTTCGCTCTGTTCCTTGACAAATATCTCAAAGTACTGATAGATGATGGTGACAGCCAACAGGATTCCGGTCCCTGAACCAATGGCACCTGGGCAGATAAAAACACTATTAGTCTAACTGCTGCAAATCTGTACTGTTCACAAATGACTGGCAAGCATTTTCTCTAGGACTTTTCAAGAACTGAACCAAGCACTAATTAAACAAATAAAAATGAAATGAAATGAAACAGTGAGGTTGAAAAGCTCACAATATTTTCTTACAACTAAAATGAAGAACTGATTTAAGGAGAAAGTTTAGGAGAAGTTCTGTACTCACCCATGAAGTCAGCAAGTACTGACAGGGCACCAATACACAGCCCACCGAATGCTGCAGCAGTTGGGATGTACCTATTTAAAAAAAAAACATAACAAGTCACTCTCAAGGTCAACAACACAACAATACAACAACAGTTGTCAATTATACTTATAATCTGTCACTTTAAACTCCTGTCTCACAAATTCTTGAGGCCAGTTTCACCATACCTGTTCAGCTCATGAACCATGGACTTGTCTCTGTGGCCTCGCATAACCATTTGTTGCTCCTTCAGCTGCTTGGCAACCTGTAGTTAAGAAAACAAGATTGTTGTCAGACATGTTTCAGGGGTAAAGTAATTTATCAAAACTTAAACACTTCAGAAGGTATATTTCCTTATACTTTTTAAAATATAACATTTTATTTGCTATTTCCAAATAAGACTCAGGTCCCACAGAAGAATTATTGACAATAAGAATTGAACTTGGCTGTAATCTTGATCTGTCATAAATTGCCTGTTCTAAAAAGTAATAGTTAAAATCAAGGTAAAATTCAATAAAATACAATAAAATATTTTTTCCCAAGATGAACACTATTGTTTGAAAACGTTTGGAAACTTTTTTATTGAATTTTACCTTGATTTTAACTATTGTAATCTTGACAGGCTTTTTTAAAATCCTTTAAGTAGTTAACATGACAGTGTCACATACAACTGCCTTGACATGGTCCTAGAATGAAGTAACTAGGGCACTAGTATTAACTGTTTGTTCACTGTAATCTCAACTGCTTAAGGATACTTACATCTTTAGCAGAGGATCCAGACACATCAATCCAGGTCTTGGAGAAGAAGGCACAGGATCCCAACATGAACACAATATACAAGACTGCATGAATAGGATCCTGTATAATATGCGACACCGTCTCAGGGGGCGACATATAGTAGCACAGACCACCAATCGGGTATGAACGGGCGGGGCCTCCTCCTGCCTCCTCCCATACACCCAGAAGGCTGACAAAGAAGTTGCCTGCAAACTTTACAGACAGCATCTGGGAGATGACATAGATGTTTGATACCAGGGCACTCTGAAATGGAAAACAACAGCATGAAGAAGTTTACAATGTAGTTTGACTCTGACAACAACAACCACATACTAACAAGCTATACAATAGAAATGAATTCTACTAAATACAACTACAAACTAAGTTCTTAAGGCATTCCTGGAGGCCAAGGTGACATTTGAATTTTTTCATTTCCTTGCCATTAACCGCTAGATATAGTCTGTTATAATAATAGTACGCGTTTTTTTCTTGCTTGAATTTATTTTATCTTTTATCGTTGCGATTTTTGCCTACAAAGTTGGAATCAAGGGACCTAATTTTGTATTTTTGCATTTTTCCAGTGAATTATTGTAATGCTGGCTTGAGCAAGGGAATATTTTGCAAGAACAAGATGGCACCAGCCAAAGTGAAGAAGTTTTGGCAGATTTTAATCAATATTTTGCTGAAAGAGCTTGGCTTATATACAGAAACAATTGCAGAAGCATATCAAGGATTTATTCTATTGATGTGAAACTTGGCAAGCATTTTCTATGTGAAAATAGGAAAACTTTAGCCAGAGTCCGCCAGAGTCCGCTTTGAGGTAATAAATTGATGATGCACTAAAGATGACCCTTGACTTTTTGCTAGCACAGTGTCTACAATTTCTGATTTCACTGTTTCTGAGCAGAATCCGGTCAAAACCTGTAATTTGTTATCAAAATCATTTGTGCAAAAGCATTTTCCAGAATTATAAATCTTGAGCAACAAGGTTGAATATTCTGCACAAATGCCTTTTTGACCCCCCAATATTCTTCAGATTCCTCGAATTCCTGACGTGTTATCACAATGCAATATTTTTTCTGTAAACCTAATACTATAACAGACTTGTACTACAAATTGCTTCTTGTTTAGTCAAACACTGCCCTAAAATGACCATTTGGCTATTTGGGAATGCCTTAATCACCTATATAGGAGACTGTTACTGAGTTTAACAGCCGCTTTTGTTCAGCATTGGCAAATGCATTTTTGAGAAATTCAGAATTAACCATTGCCATGAAATCTAAATTCTAAGTCACATTGTGAGTTTTAAATTTAGTTTCATTTTGTTAAAAAGACATTAAGGAAAAGAAAAAAATCTGGCTTACTAGAAAGGCGAAAGTTAGTGAACATTCTTAAATGCATGTATATTGTCATTAAAACCTATTTAAATGGAAAACTCTCTTGAACTATCTTAAGAGAGAACATGTTCAAGCAATGGGTACCTGCAGGATGATCGGAATGTTTGAAGTGTAGAAAAGTTTGATTGGATAGGAGCTGTACTGTCCCCTGTAGCGAGCAGATTTGATTGGCAGATCCACACGGAATCCCTGTAGGTTAAATTTTACATACAATCAGAAATTTCTCCTCATTTGGCCCTCTTGAATTTAGAGGTCAAACTTAAAAGGTACAAGTGGTAGTTTACATGCATATATTATGTGCGTATGAAAAACTTAACTGTAAAAACCAGGTTTTGAGAATGTCTCTTGAATAACAGCCTACCTGGAAATAAATTACAATGCCAAACACAAATACTGTTGAAATCAGATTCATCAAGTTGGGCAGGTTCTGACGGTAGAAAGCTTCCCGTAAACCACGGACTTTGTCTGTTCGAGTGGCAAGCAGATGGAACAGGGCGATGATTGCTCCCTCAAATTCCGTACCTTAAAAAAAGCAGTCATAGAAAAAATAGTTACTCAGATTTGCTTGTTGAATTATATTATCTTGAGCACCGCCATATAAACATATATACTCAAAGTTCTCAAAATCTCGTTAGCACAAATACAAGCAATGTTGCAAATCTCACCTCGGCCAGTGTTAATTGTAGCTGGGCTAAAAGCCTTCCATACAATTGTTTCACAGATGTTTGTTGCAATAAACAGCGAGATACTGCAAAACAAGCAAAAAAACCCCCTCAATATTATTTTTTGATTAAAGAATTAAAAATCATACAGTTTGTTGTTTCTTTATGGTTGCTGACAACACAACACTCGACATGTACGAAACTTGTGCTTAAGGTTGTAAGGGGAACAGAGAAGATCAGGACTGCAGTTTACAAAATGATAGTGCATTTACAACAGTTACCACAGATGATCCATACTTGCCAAAAATTGCCAGAAATTAACTATAGAAAAGACAAAAACATTTTAAACAACTCACCCTGATCCAAGACCATAACCCTTCTGCAACAACTCATCAAGCAACAAGACAATCATACCAGCACAGAACAGCTGTTTGAAGAGAACAAAAACCATATCAAGAATTATTCATAAGGAGGTACTTCAATAAACAAATATGCTAACAAGATTTGGTTGGAAAACCAAAGGGAGCTTTATGGTTAGTCTAGTCAATGCCTATGAAATCCCTGGGGAACAAAGAGCTGCAATTGTGGGTTCTGTAACATGTTGATATTAAAGTTAGTGGGTTGTTGGTCAACTGCACAAGCCCTAATTTGGAGGACCATGGTGCATCTTTAGTCGAGCTCCTCCCCTGCAGACCTGTTGAGCTTGGTTGAACAAGCCAGGTCATTGGAACACACAAGCCATCCCACTGGATCAAGGGGATGACATCCATGGAAATGATTCAGCTATACTTGTGATAGCCTTCATCAGCATGATAATTGTTTGATACTGTGTGGAATGTTTAAGTGGCAATGAAGCATCAATGGATGTCTCTCTTGTTCCTTAGTTTTTATCATATCCTCATGGGCTTATCAGCGAATCTGTCAAAGACCTGAAAAGCCCTTTCTCTAGTCGGTTGGTCATAAATCTGAAACTTCTCATATACACTCTAAGTGAGTATATTTTAATGGAAAAATAATACAGAAATAAAGAAATTTCACAACTGCTAGATCAACAAGATCACACTTAAGCAATGCATCACTAACCTGAATGATGATAAGCAGACAAATTCCAGGTCCAAGGTCTGATGGATCTCCATACATACCCGTCATTACATACACTACAGCCTGACCAATAGTGATGATCATACCAAACACTACAAATTAACAAATTATTTAAATTGTTTGTCAAATGTGTACAAAGGCATAATTCCACAATTTTATTAAATGCAGCTCAGTAGTCTTGAGTCTGTTGTGCTCTAACTTGGTCAGTAATAGAATACTCTCTTGCAATTAGATTTAAAACCCTTTAAGCCCTGGAGAGTAATCAACATCTCACTTCTCCTTACACAACTCCAACAAAGTAATATAATTAGTAATGAGAAGTTAGGAGTTGATCAAGTCAAATATGCTTTGGGAAGATGAAAAGTCAAATTCTCCCAAACTGTTTATATGGAAAGTATGGGACTCAGTTGGGAGAATTTACAAACACGTCACTTGTTGTGCTAGGGGCTTAAAGGGTTAAAGACATGCAGGGCACAACATTACTAATGTCCAGTCAAATATTATACCAGAAGGAGAGGCTAACTTCTTTAACAATGGTTATAACTAAGTCAGTTTAAAACTAAACTTAAATACTCAAGATCTCCAGTTTATATGTCCCTTGCCCCTCCCTCCCCATTCCACCTAGTAGGTAGCCCATTTATATTGATCAAAGCTTTAGAACTACAAAGATCTGTTGGAAGCTGAAGCAGGTTCTTGAGTTATAAAGATAAACCTGGATGTCAAGGTCCAAAGTTTGCAAGCAAAACAAAGAATTTCGTTAGTTATCAACGAAGCCCTCAAGTAATACTTACATTTCTGTGAGCCATTAAAAAGAGCTCTGTCTTTGGGACTGTCCCCTACTTCAATGATTTTGGAACCTGCTAGAAGCTGGAATGATACAAAATAAAGTTCATTAACCTTGGGAAAATTGTAACACTTCAGAAATGCAAATACACCAAAAAAAACCCCCCAAAAACTTATAATCTTGGTGCAAAATTGGGGGTTTTTCTAGCCGGTCCGTTTGGGTCAACTTAACCGGTCAAGGACAATTTTTAACTGGTCCAAAACAAAATTAACCGGTCCAAATCATACAACAATTTATTACAATTTATAGAAACATCCATTTATAATTATGGTAATATCAATGTTGTGTTACTCCACGACATCAAAACAACCTGTGCGCCACCACGCAATTTGTATCATTGGTCGAGCAGAACCATCGGACCAGTTTAACGAAGAAAATTGCAAGCCACATGAAGTCACAAACACAAGCAGCAGTCAATGTGAAAGACAAGTTCCAAAGATGAATAAAACACTTAAACATCACTCAATACAAGTTTGCTTTTAATTTACGTTCATTCACAAACTTCAAGCTACAACATTTCTAAAATGTCAAAACTCAAATTTAATATGAAGAGACAAGTGTAAACACAGAGCAATAGTGAAGATGGTTTGAGTACCTAAAAATATTATCAACAGTATTCGAAATTTTATCTGGTTCAGTCGGGTCAGCTATCTTTGATTTTTCAACATTTTAACCGGTCCGAGGCAATTTTAACCGGTTTTGACCAGTTTTGACCAGTTTTCCTCCCTTAATTTTGCACCCTGATAATTGTGCAAAAATGTGAAGGAATATAAAATAAGTGAAGAAGGTTTAAGCAAATAATTCAATCAAACACAACAGCAAAACAATGGGAGCAAAGCATTAACTTGAAAGAATAAATTTTCAGTCTTCTCAACTACTTTCAACAAGAAATTGACAAAATTTTCACATAAAAAATTAAATAAACATGAAAACTAACAAACAAACAGATGGCTCTGAAGAAGACTTTGCCTTATTGCTTTTAGCATCCCAACCCAAAGAACAAAATAAACTTGAATAAACTTTGCTGGCGATCCAAATCTAAACACCTTCGTACTCCTCCAAACCTTAATGAAACACTTACCTCTGTTATGTATGATTGCACAAGTTGGTGACAAATATCCCTATGTAAATTAGCTTTCATCAATCACTAACATCGTTTGAAAAATTAGTCTTTGGTCTACAACCCATTCAAATGTTGGCTAAATTTCCAGTAACGCTATCAAAAGGCTACAGAACTAACCTGCATAATAAGGCCTGATGTGACAATGGGGGAGATTCCAAGCTCCATCAGAGTACCTTTATTAAAATACAGCCAAATTCATTGTAAATAGAATTGCATCTGTATCTAAATATTATCAATGCAATAAATATACAGAAAATTTTGGAGCACATACCAATCAAAGCTGTATTCTTTAATTCTTCTACAATTTTTTACTTTTACAAAAAAATTTAGTAAGACTGGTACATGGTCTATAGTAGAAGCCAGAGGCAGAAATACAGGGGTTCCGAAAATTGCTATGGACTTCCATGAAAGTATGCTCTTATAGTTTTCATTGCCTCCTGTACAGTTAACAACACTTCTGGAAACAAATGTTCCCTGCAACCCAATTAAGACAGACCACAATGCCTGGGTTGAAACCATGATATTATCTTACAGGTTACTTTACCCCCCACCCCCCCCTCCTCCTAGATGAATTACTAAAACAATGGTTAACATCCCTCTCAGATTTTATTATAAAGGGAAAATAGTATAGTTACAATACATCTCTTAAAGATTCCTTTAATTTAAACATGAAACTACGAGGAAAAATCATGATATCAAAACTTACTGTGTATTTAACACACAATAATCAATGTTCAGCAAATGAAAAACTGTGTAGTATTACTTTGTAAAGGACAGATTTCCTTATAGTAAATAAAAGCAATTATACTGCTCAAAATAAAACAATAGCATGGTGATAGCAATAGAAGTAATGAAGTGAGAGTATTGCATTATAAAAACATTAACTCATAAATAAGAAAATTGTTATTTCATTTTAAATTTAGAATATCTATTTGTGTTTAAAATCACATCAGCAGTTTAAAAATAAAAAACTCTAATTTGGTCTATTAGATACTTCCTGTTAAGACTGAACAACAACACAAAAATTCTCAAATCCTGTTACAAAGCCAAATACAAATTGGGATCACCACGTGATCATCCAACGGAATAAATGTTGTATGTATTTTGTGACTTAGCTTTTCTAATAAAGGTATGGATAACATCAAGATAAATAAAAAAATATAAAAAAAAGCAGCAAACTCTAACATTGACTTACCTCTGTTAGAAGCTAAAATTACTCTCATCCAGTAAAACGGATCGGCTGAGTCGGAAGACATAATGCCGAACAGGGGGATCTAAATCAAAAGATTTCAGTCAAACATTGGAGTTAATGTTAGTTAATGTTGATTTAAAAGAAAGGTTGATATCACAGAGGAAAATTGAAACTTTTCATCATGCTTTTATCAGTTTAAACACAGCCAAAACTGATGAAATATATATTTTTAAAGACTTTCTTTTTTGAAGACCAAAAGGACAACACTACAACAACTACAAGCCGGGTTGAGCCAGCGAATCGGAAGAAAATGTCGTCGCCGATTTCTCACTTTCAATACGAACCCACAAATTTAATGGCTTCTACTCACCTGACAACAGACCAGGAAAATGAAAAGAGTGATTGCTGTCCATAGCACCTTTTCTCTAAATTGGATCTGCAAAAACAAGGCAGAAAAACATTTGTTACAAAATGTCGATTTTGACCGCTGAACCACACACTAACGGACACGTAACCCAAATGCTCTCTCACAATGGAACCGTTCACGAGAAAAAAATCTAGCAGGAAAATAATACAGCTCAGTCTCATTAGCAAAGAAACCCATGCCTAAAAGTTTGAAACTTCGATTTTCTTTTCTTACCTTTCTTTCAGGTTTAGAAACCTCAGGAATGATGGAAATAAATGGACGTAGAACTTCGAGAAATTTTATTCCTGCGAGGAGAAAAAGATATCGTTATTTAGTGTGTATTTTATGCTTATTGTACGTTAAGGATTACCGTCAAATTCATATGTAAAGAAGAAAGACATCTTCTGAGCTGACTTACCCATTTTTTTATATTTTTTGCCGGCACTTTGCGGGCTAAAGTCTAGAGCACTTTTAGTCTTTTAAGACTGTGGGCAGACAATGGCCACAGCTAAGGGAAAAGGAAAGAAGTTACACGGCGCACAAGATATGACGTCAACGAAGCCTCAATATGAAGTTATCAGACAACCTCGATTCTATTCCTCAATGGCGAAGAGACTGGGTTCTAGCTGTATTTTATACGTTGCCCAACAAAGCTAGTTAAACATTACAGCGTATTTAGACAAAAACATTAAACAAATAGTATTGCTAATTTTGAAGCTCGTGAGGCCCCAGGCGTGAGGCCCCAGGCTCGACCCATTCTTTCGCCACATCGAGTGTCCGTGGACAGCTCGCCTGGCTAACCTACTCACTCAAGAACACTAGTGGATTCTTTAGTGTTTAGACACTCGTGGTCAGTAGGCCCGGTGAAAGCAGTTGAGAGTTGGTCCGGCTATCATGATCAAGCACCGAAGGCGAGAGTAACCTAAAAGGGTCCGGGGGCATGCTTCTCCTGGAAAATTGGAAATTGAGCTAAATGCACATCTGGTCCATTTTCAGCGATAATTGACCGAAAAAAAGACCAACACTTACTGTGAAAACTTCCTATGTTTAGCAGTCGCAATTTGTCCCTATTTTCGTGTTAGAAGATGCCGCCTTTTTGTTGTAAACACTTTCGATGTAACTGAAAGCTCAGAACTTCTTTTTTGAATATAAAAAAGCGACCTAGTTCAAAAATTGATCTGAGCTTGACAATGCTCTTTCAGTCGAGTTTAGTTTGTCCGCCCGACAGTTCTGCATTATTTTTTTTTATATCCCCCCCTCCCCCTCAACACTTTTCTTATAGTCGGCTGTCCTTTAAGTTTTCCGCTAGAAGCTGAAAGAAAGTTCACTGTTTTTGTAGTCCAGTCTACAAACTGTCAAAATGCAGCTTTTTTTTATTACTTGACTGAATTGAAGATTTCAAATTTTCCGAAGACAAAATACGTCAGCATTATCCATTATGTCTGTCTCTTATCATAAAGAAAGCAGTCCTGGATTTTAACGGAATGAGTCTGTTAAACCCTTGTGCTAATGTACACAACTTTCCATAGTTCGATAAGACTGTTGTCTTCAATTCAGTTATGCTGATATTGTGCATAAATCGAAATTGACAATAGCTGTGGTTCTTACAAACGAGCGCCTGCATCGACATCGAAATTCCCACGCGCAGTTGTGTACCACGGGACAAAGCAGTGACACCTCAATGTAATCAGTATGCAAGACATCTTGAGATTACTCGATTTTAACTGAGTTAACCGCAATGAAGGTTGTCGACCGCTTAAACTAATTGACTAACTCCTGGCGAGTCAAAAGGTAAGAATCATTTGCGATCCAAAGAATTTAAATATAATATCGTTGTTTCGAAGAGTCGAGGCCGGATTAAGGTACAGAGAGACCAATTCAAGTTGATCGAGGAGCGGTTTGTGTTTGGTAAGCAAGTTCCTTATCATTGATTGAGCAGCCCTGAAAGATTAGCTGGTTTTAATATGCTTAGTTGTTGTGTTTCCCACATCTAGGAACTACTCGAATTATAACTCAGTGAAAAGGGAGTAAATTGAAAAAGACCTGCAGATTAACGTAATCTGTTAAGTATTTTGAACACTACGGCTGGTGTGGTGACCAGGGCCCGACTCTCTCCCGGTTACTTTGCACGCGGCCGTTGCAAGTACTTTTATTTTTGGAAACGGTTCGATTCGGACTTAATTTGGTACAATGTATATGTAAGTAGGGTTTTTTTTATCACTACCTGTAGTCTGTAGTTTTATCTGTTTTGTAAAGTTGTCTCTTGTTTGTACTGATTTGATAACCGTCACTGGTTTTTTCATGTACCCTGTACTCTGCCCAGCATCAAAACTACAAATAATATAATTGTAAAAAAGGTAGATTATTGAGTACAAATAAAGATATTGATTGGTTTGTAATGTAGAATAGAAATAGCTATAGAAGCAATTTTAGTTTTTAGGCTTTCACATGTGTAACACATTTGAAATAGATCGATAAAAATTTAACTGATTTGTCTAGTTACAGAGACCGCATTCGGCAAAGTTTCCTTACTGGGACCGTACTTCGTTATGCATATAGATTAACAGTGCTTAAGCAACGGATAGTTTGTGAATATTTACTTTTGGAACAGATATACGTAATTACGCACAAATACGATATTTTACCCCGAACTCAAACGAGTCTTAATTTTGACTTTTCTCTTATCTGCTCCGAACTAAATTTTCAACTGTTTCGTCCTAAAATTTAGTAACTTTCGCTTTATCAGCTTACATAGCATTTAGATTTACAATTTTTTTATTTTATGAAATATTTTTAAAAAAACACAATAATGCTCTCACCAATCTACGAGGCTGTTCTTGAGTTATTAGTTTAAAATTATTGCAATTGCATAGCTTTTCACTCTCTGCTCTTTTTAATTTGTAGCTGACAAATGAATTAAAATTGGTTTTGTATATAGTGCAGTTGTATACATGAATTTTTGCAACTGCTTTAGTCCTTCAGGTCTTTTTATTTAGATGAAGGAATATGTTAATTGGCCGACCATTGTGAAAAATGCAGGTCAGTGTCGAAATGCTTGGTGGTTGACAGCTATTTTTTTTTCCAAACAACAAAGATTATCGATGCTTTCATATAAATGCCTGCCGATCATAAACCAACACATTATTTTTATAGTCAAGCCACGTTAAGTTCATCACTTCTAGCACTGTGAATACACTAAATAAACGCTTGCGGAGCAAACAATTGAATACAGGATAAAAAT
>JAOBRD020757041.1:0-13993 GCA_027575215.2 Hydrozoanthus sils
TAGTAGTAGTAGTAGTAGTAGTAGTAGTAGTAGTAGTAGTAGTAGTAGTAGTAGTAGTAGTAGTAGTAGTAGTAGTCTACCTATGCTTGCTACTTCAGCGCACAGATGAGGATTTGCTTTACTCCAGAGACGGTCTCGTGGCTCCGTGATCTTCAAGCAGTTCTTGTTTGGAAGCGGCCCAGAGGTTGACCAATACAGTTTGAAGATACTTTCATGAGGTACGCACAAATAGTTATCATTCCATGAAAAAGAAGATGGTTTTGACGGAAGGTTGACCTTGATGCATCGCATGTTAGGTAAAGGTCCACTGGAAGACCAGCGAAAACCAGCAGCCTTCCTTCCTTTATGTTGGCAAAGAAAGTTGTCTCTCCATCCTCTAGTATAATGTTCTCGGGGCTCAAATATTCTCGTGCATTCGCTGTCAGCAGTTCGGCCTTTATTCGACCAAGTGAAGTCTTTTGGAAATCGTGGGTTCTTCGCTGCAACGTGTAAGCAACCAAGACGTTACCGTTTTGTTGGTCTTTTTAGATAAATACTTAGCGCTTAATCCTTTTAGTGATTTCTCTATCAGATCCAAGGAACAGCGTTCAGAAGTCCTTCATCTTAAAGGTTTATTCATGCAGAGCAACATCTTTATTTCAAACTGATCTCATAAGTAAAACAAAATATACAAAATGGTACGCTTCGGATTTGCAATTTAAACTCTGACTCTCTTTAAAACTCATGATAACAATCCTTTGTTTCACCTACTCCCTAAAGACGCCAAAGACAAAAGACGAAGTGACCATGATGTTGTCCTAAACGAAAGAAATAATCAAAGTTCTTTTGTTCAAGGGCACCACTTTGGCCGCTATGACATCAGGCGAAAATTAGCAATGAGTTAGAGTTGTCTGTAAATAGCTAGGCTACAGTTATACATTAGGATGGGCTACCTGTGAACAGTCGAACAGTTGGAGTTACCGCTACTGTTATAACCAGGATGGATTGCCTATGAACACCCTAATTATAAACCCAATTGAACTTACCGCTACAATTATAAACCAGGATGGATTGCCTGTGAACAGCCAACTCATGAACCCTATTGGACTTACTGCTAAAATTATGCACCCGGATGGGTTGCCTGTGAACAGCCTACTCATGAATCCTGTTGGACTTACCACTTCAGTTTTACACCAGGATGGATTGCCTGTTAACGGTCGAGTGACTTATCATTATAATTATACACCAGGATGGATTGCCTGTAAAAATCCTAATCGTGAGCCCTCATTTGACTTATCGGTACAGTTTTAAATCAGGATGGGTTGCCTGTTAACGGTCACATGATGAGTGTCACTGGACTTACCATTATAATTATACACCAGGATGGGTTGCCTGTTAACGGTAGAATGATGAATGCCACTGGACTTACCATTATAATTATACACCAGGATGGGTTGCCTGTTAACGGTAGAATGATGAATGCCACTGGACTTACCATTATAATTATACACCAGGATGGGTTGCCTGTTGACGGTAGAATGATGAGTGCCACTGGACTTACCATTATAATTATACACCAGGATGGGTTGCCTGTTTACGGTAGAATGATGAATGCCACTGGACTTACCATTATAATTATACACCAGAATGGGTTGCCTGTTTACGGTAGAAAGATGAATGCCACTGGACTTACCATTATAATTATACACCAGAATGGGTTGCCTGTTAACGGTCACGTTATGAATGCCACTGGACTTATCATTATAATTATACACCAGGATGGGTTGCCTGTGAACAGCCTAATTGTGAGCCCCATTGGAATTATCACTATAATTATACATCAGGATGGGTTGCCTGTGAACATCCTTTCCAAGAACCCCATTGGACTTACCGCTACAATTTTACATTAGGATGGGTTGCCTGTTAACGGTCACATGACGAATATCACTGGACTTACCATTATAATTATACACCAGGATGGATTGCCTGTGAACACCCTAATCACGAACCCCATCGGACTTACCACTATAGTTATATACCAGGATGGGTTGCCTGTTAACGATCGAGTGATTTATCATTATAATTATACGCCAGGATGGATTGTCTGTAAAAATTCTAATCGTGAGCCCTCATTTGACTTATCGGTACAGTTTTAAATCAGGATGGGTTGCCTGTTAACGGTCACATGATGAGTGTCACTGGACTTACCATTATAATTATACACCAGGATTGGTTGCCTGTTAACGGTAGGATGATGAATGCCACAGGACTTACCATTATAATTATTTACCAGAATGGGCTGCCTGTTTACGGTAGAAAGATGAATGCCACTGGACTTAACAGGCAACCCATTCTGGCGTATAATTATAATGGTAAGACCAGAGGCATTCATCATTCTACCGTTAACAGGCAACCCATTCTGGTGTATAATTATAATGGTAACGGTAGAATGATGAATGCCACTGGACTTACCATTATAATTATACACCAGGATGGGTTGCCTGTTAACGGTCACGTGATGAATGCCACTGGACTTACCATTGTAATTATACACCAGGATGGGTTGCCTGTGAACAGCCTAATTGTGAACCCCATTGGAATTATCACTATAATTATACATCAGGATGGGTTGCCTGTGAACATCCTTTTCATGAATCCCATTGGACATGAACCCCATTGGACTTACCGCTACAATTTTACATTAGGATGGGTTGCCTGTTAGGGAAGAAGTCAAAACAATAGTATTTTTAAGGAACCCAATTTTGTCGGGGGAGGTGGTGGGTGGCGGAATATACCCCCTACTCCACCCCCCTCCACTTTTTCAGAGCTCAATTTCTGAAAACCTGATTTAGGGGTATTGGTTTTTATTGTATTATGGACTCCTCTCTCCACAAGGAAGGCGTTGGTGCAAGAACTTTTTCAATATCTATTTTATTGAACATAATATTTGCTCCTGAAATTCAGCCTTTTTTGAAAAAAACGTTGTGGGTGGCGGCACATAATACCCCACCCCACTAAATTGGGCTCCTAGGAAGTACCATTGTTTTGACCTTTTCCCTTAACGGTCACATGATGAATATCACTAGACTTACCATTATAATTATACACCAGGATGAGTTGCCTGTGAACATCCTAATCATGAATCCCATTCGACTTACCGCTACAAATATACATCAGGTCGGGCTGCCTGTTAACGGTCACATGATGAATGCCACTGGACTTACCATTATAATTATACACCAGGATGGGTTGCCTGTGAAGAGCCTAATCGTGAACCTCATTGGAACTATCACTACAATTATACATCAGGATGGACTGCTCGTGAACATCCTTTTTATGAATCCCATTGGACATGAACCCCATTGGACTTACCGCTGCAATTTTACATCAAGATAGATTGCCTGTTAACAATCTAACCGTTGCACTTACCACTACAATTATATATCAGGTTTGCTTGTTTGACATCCAAAACACTTAAATGATCATTGCCAAACGATTTCACTTTTGGATCCAGGGAGCGAATCGTTACTAGCTTGTTTTTGTCCTTGGAGAAATCTCTGACACCATAATGCATGATTGATTTGTAATCGTACGGTACCGATCTTGAATCTATGGTCCTCCAATCCCTTTTGCTGAAGGCGTATCTAAACCCTGGCGTATTGCAAACTCAAAAAGTTAACACACAGAATGAATTAAGCTTATTAGTAAAAGACTTTGCTTGTTTTTGCTTTGCTTTAGCTGCAAAGATAAACCTTTGAAAAGTTGTTTGTTATTTCCGTTTCTTGTCTGATCACAAAAATATGGGCGCCTACTAGAAAATATTGTCTGTCTGTTGTCTCAGCAAAAAACCTTTTATTGCCATTTCGGTTTTAACGAACTTTTGAATTTGGCACTGCATTACAAAATATCTTCTTCTTATCTGAAGAAAGATAAAAGTTAAAAGCAAGAAGTAGCACAAAATCCGAGAAATAAATATATATAATCGAGTGTAACTCGTAGAACTACCTCCTTTTCCTTTGGAGGATAAGGCTCAAAGTTTTTCAAATTTTCGCGGATTCGTTAAGCCAAGAACATCTTTGAATGTTTTTAAAGTTAAAACGGTCACATTTCTTATTCTTCAGACAGTTTTGAAATACAAGAGGCAGATTTTTTTTCTTCTCATCTTATCTTTCACAGACTCGCAATGCAAGATATGTACTGTTTTCCGGCACAATGTTCTACAAATAACACCAGAAAACCTCAGTT
Organism: Hydrozoanthus sils; assembly: GCA_027575215.2. NCBI lineage: Eukaryota > Metazoa > Cnidaria > Anthozoa > Zoantharia > Hydrozoanthidae > Hydrozoanthus > Hydrozoanthus sils. The sequence goes on from JAOBRD020757041.1 coordinate 4,225, forward strand.
ATATTAACGACTTCGTTCAAGTCTTTAAAAAGAAGTAAATTTGATTGTTTCATGTACGAGATGCTGTTCATACGTGACCAAGAATCCCAAGTTGAAGACTCAATCTGACTCAGTGCGGGCTACATTGTTTGTTTAACTGATTATATTTTAAGCTTTACCTCTTGAAACAATTCTATTTTACTCTTTCATGCTTTAAAATGACCTTGGGAACAGTTCTGTTATGATTAAAAATACCTTGTTCTCAAATCGAAATTTAACCCTGCAAAATGAGGTCTTTTGGATTTCGAAACGTCGGTTGTTAGCGTTAATATTCATCTTCAAAATGTTGTTGATAACAACAATGAGAGTGAACACGACGTGGGTAATAGCAACGACCGTGAAAATGAAGAATCAATGACGTTAACTAGGACAACTAAAACCGACTAATAATTGTAAAATAATAACAATAATATAACAATAACAACAATAAGAAAGATAATAAAAATAATAAAAGTAACAATAACAATATCAATAATAATAACACTAATAACAATATGGTAATAATAATAAAAATAATAAAGATAATGAAAAATGAAGTTGGCCGTGACAGTGGCAGTGGGGTAATAAAAGTGATAAAAGCAGACAGTTCCGTTTGCTAGAGATAGAACAATTTCAAAAACTTCTTAACATATTTGAATCTTTCGAATAGCACATGTCACAGATCTTTTTCATAAAAGACGGTGGTTTCAGTATTCTTTTGTGTGCGTTCAAATCAGCCTACCTAGCCTCGCTTTGGATGTCATATCCTTTTGAAAGTTTAACTCAAAGACGAGGCTAGCCAGCTAATGTGAATGCATGCAAAAGAATATTAAAATCACCAACTTTTACGAAAAGGTCAATGCGCATTAAGGATAACATTTTATTTTCGTCCCGTTTCACAAAAAGAAAACATTAATGGTATCTTTTTCCAAAACAACATTGCGAACCGATTCCCGGTGATAACATTTTCGTAGTTTTTCTTGGTGGCTCGACGACTCTAACAGCACAGTCTTTTAAGCCACAAACCGCACTGCTGTTCTATGTTTGCCCACTCACATTACACTTACTTCTCTGTATATTCTCCTCCAGGATTTCCACGTGATCATCCCTATCAGGTCTGTTTTGCTCGTGGTGGAAGCCAAGGACATGGCCGAGCTCGTGTAGGACGGTCCCGTGGCTATAACAGCCCTTTCCGAGGGACACCACCTGACGTCCTCCTTCCATACCAACATCAGACATGCACCTGATCACAGTTTAAGAACAAACTTGTGATAAATCAAAGGTTATAGATGGATGGATGGATGGGTGGATTGGTGGATTGATTGATGGATGGATTGGTGGATGGATGGACGGATTGGTGGATGGATGGATAAATGATTGATTGAATGAATGGATGTATGAATGTTTGAATGAAAAATTGTGCCAACGTTTCGAACCTTTATTTCGGTTCTTCATCAGGCCCTGATGAAGAACTGAAATAAAAGTTCGAAACTTTGGCACAATTTTGCGTTTCTGTTTTGGCTTTTACCTTCTCAGTCATTACATAACTCAAACCAAGGCATCCTTAAGGAATCCAGAAACACGTTGCTGTTCGCTCACCTCTGATTTTTAAAGAAATGTTTGAACAAATGAATAAATGAACGAAAAAACAAAAAGATGGATGGATGGATGGATAAATAGATGAATGGATAAATGAATGGGATGATGAATTAAAAGTTAGATAACGGACGAATATCATAACTCCTACTTTCATTGTATATCTTTTAGAATGGACCTATTTACCCATCTCCGAATTCGAACTCCACGTAGTTTGCTTCTTTCCCGCGCTTTTTGAAATTGACGCAAGTCCGTTGTTCCCATTCTTGCATTGCTTCTTCAACGGCCCTTACGTAATTTTTATTTCTTCCTACAACAAAATAAAAGGTTTCAAAGTAAGCCAGATACTCGCGTTTCTAAGAAGTTCTCTCAGCCACGCCTGTCCATACAATGAACAGCTATTTTTTTGAAAAGACAATTAAGCTAAACTTTTGTGAAAGGACAAAGTCTTGCATGGTAGTTTAAATTCGAAGCAGCGCCGACAGTCCACACGGCGTAGATTTAAACTCAATTACATAAGGTGGTCAATACAACGATTTTTACAGCAAGAACAACAAACAATAAATCGAAATCAGTCAAACAGAAAATGTTCTCTCTCTTTATAGTAAAGACAACAATAACAATTATGATACGAAATAATAACAATAGTAATAAAAATAATTATTATTAAAGTGCTTAAACTTTTTCATAACAAGTGCGTCAGGAGAACTCTTAGAATAGATTGGAAAGTTCATGTCACAACTCGAGAGGAAGCGGGCATGAAGCCTTTGACAGGTGGAAGATAATAGGCCATATTTTAAGACAAGATAAACAGAATGGGAGCATTCTGTAGAGGCCTTATGCCCCGCGAGGCGTGTAGAGGATAGGTAACAGGTAACGGTGTTTAAAGTTAATGGCTAAAAAGTTTTTAAATGTTTTTTTATTATTTTGGTATTTTGTAATTTTAAAATGCTTTCGATCGTGCGGTCATCTTCATCTATGAAAACTTTTTAGCCTATAGTTTTAAACAATTTACAAGCAAAACATCATGACAATAATAATATTGGCACGTAACACAAATAAAAGAAACGAAATTACTGGTGCTAGTGCTAATGGAATGCAACGATTGTACTGGTGCCACTGAGAATCACAATAAAAATGAGGAGGAAAACCTTTTTAAAAGGACGATAACAGTGACATTGACAGCAATTACAAATGCAGTGAAGATGACCACTGCGATAACGACGACAGTGACAACGGCAATGACAAAGGCAATGACAACGACAACGGCAATGACAACGACAACGGCAATAACAACGGCAATGACAACGACAACGGCAATAACGGCAATGATAACGACAACGGCAATAACAACGGCAATGACAACGACAACGGCAATAACAACGGCAATAACAACGGCGGGAATGACAACGGCAATGATAACGACAACGGCAATGATTACAAAACAGCCATAACAACAGAATGATAACGATAATGGTAATAACAACGGCAATGACAACGACAACGACAATGATAAAGGCGAAGAGAGTGGCAATTAGAGCAACAGTGTTAGTGACAGAAGCAACGACACTAACAATGGCAGTAAAGATGAAGAAGGAAAGGGAAAAAACTGTTGCGATGGCGATGACAACAACAGCGATAGCAACAATAACAACGATGGTTTGATTTAACATTTCTCCTTTCTGTTATCTTTTATTTTGACGTATATAAATGCTTTATATTGTAAAAACAAATATTTCGGTCCATTAAAGCAAAAAAAAATATTGTTACTAGGATTGGCACTATATGTGTATAACATTGCGTTTCTAGCGTTCTGATTGGTTCATTCAAACTCGGTTATCAGCTAATATACACAATTGACCTTATATGGAAACTGACTGTGTAGTACTACTTATTACAAAAGCTGAAATGTGGTTCTGAATAAACATTAGCTGTCTTTATGAAGTATCAATAGGTTTGGAAAACTCAAGAAATCTAATAAAACAATTATTCCGTTCGCGCTTGTTTGATATGGGATAAATTATAGCCAGCTCGGATTTGGCTATGGGAAATACTAAATTCACATGAGTCCAGCTTCAAGATGGCGGACACATTCGCCTCAGTCTCCTAAGCGCTATTTAACATTTAATTTATGCCAAGTTGAATTTTCCGGGGAAAAACATTTTGAGTTCAAACGACTAAAAAACAATGTTCTGCTCGGAAAACTGGAAGAATGTCGTGTTTCATATAAAACTCCTCGATACCGAGGACCCGTTTCTTGCATTTAATTAAGGCATTAAAAAGTACGATCGCTATCGATACGATATCTACACCTACAGGCACACAGAGTTACACAACTTGGTAATGAAAAATGAAATTCAGCGGCCACATTGTGTTTTACGGATAAGAATAATGATAACAAATTTAATTCTTATAGGTCCCTCACCCAGAGATGCCAACCTTCGAACTTCAAATGTAGGAGGTTTTTTGGGGGCTAGAAGTTTCATTTCTCCCAATGTGGCCTATCTATACAGACCATGTCACATAGTGTTGATTTTTCTAAGAAAGCGCGAGGCTTATGTTAGTTCATGTTGTAATGTCTTTATGAGTTACGAACAAACGAACAGCATATTGTTGTTGTTGCATACTTTTTATTTATCTAAATTTACTTTTAAAATGCGGGAAATTTCTGTAAAATGCGGGAGAGCGGGAGATCAAGCGAAAATGCTCACCTTGCCTGACAAATTACCCACAGAGCAGACAATGCGACTGGCTCTTTTTCGACAACGCTTTTTCGAGAAGCAAGCCCTTTCAGATCCTTTGGTAAACAGTATCGGTATCCTAAAAATTGAGCAGAGCGTCCTTCGTCCTCGTACCCTTCACACTCATGTCCGAACATGATCCACGACAAATCTTGTGCTTGATCGTCGTGATCGTACTTTTTAATGACTTGACTGAAAGCCTGAATCGAGGAGTTTTCATACAAAACAGACATTCCCCCCGTTTCCCAAGCAGAACATTGCTTTTTTCAGTCGTTTAAACTCAAAATGTTTTGACTTTGCAATCAAATCTTCCCTGAAAAATTCAACTTGGTATAAATTAAATCTTCGGTTCGGAACCGCCGAATTCCCAACCACATCTAAATGACTTCAAAAAGTCCCTAAACGTACAAGCGAGACAAATGGAGACAAAAATTGAGGTAAACAAGCTTTATTTAAGTATTTGCACAAAATAGTAATATAAAAATCACGAAAGCGGTATTTTCTTATTTATCTCACATAGTCCATACAAACCACTATTGAAACACCCAGCTTGGACTGCCTGTGTTTGAAGCTAGACTCATGTGAATTTAGTCTTTCCCCTTTGGCCGGCTTAGCCTGCGTAGCAAGCGTTTCCATTGAGTTTTGGCGAGATTTTCTTTTTTGGCCGCACGAAAATTGAGGCGAGAGCAAAAAAACGAAAGGAGGGGGTGGGGGAGGGGAGTGAAGGAAACTCCCCCACCCCCTCCGATCCTTTCGTATTTTTGGCTCTCGCCCCAATTTTCGCGCGGCCAAAATAAAAAATCTCACCAAAACTCAACGGAAACGCTTGCTACGCAGGCTACCTTTGGCTATTTACCATCTCGTGACCAACGCGCGCTCTTGGAAAAACTGTTAACTATTTCACTCAATCAAAAAGAGCACTGTGGTTGGTTGATTCTTGGTCACGTGTCACGTTCTATAAACGTATCCCGACAATTGCGCCGTTGTTGCCCGCGCGCTGAATACACCACCAAAAAAGTCTCGATAAAAGGGAAAGTCTAAATATATACCAAAGCAATTACTATATAGTCCCTCGGGAAACAAGTTAGTTTTGTTTATCCTCGAGTCCTGATGTTTCTCTAACAACGGGACTCCCGGGAAAACAAGACAAACTGTCTCCCGTGGGACTATGCATTAAGTGAATACTACCGTAAACGCTCTAATAAGCCTCCGTGGGTAGGGGGGACAAGGGGAGGGAGGGTTTATTCAAATACCATAAAGTTTGTTTACCAAACACGTTTAATAGCAACTAGTAGCTCTTTGTTCCTCTAGTTTTATAACCAACACTTTCGAAAGCTTTTAAAAACAGAAAGTTCCGTTGACAAAATTAACGTTTTTTGACACAAACATCTTATGTTTTAGCTCCATCGTTATGTTGGGAAGGGGGGGGGCTAATTAGAGAGGGTTTTCTTTTTTAATTTGAAGCTCTAGACGGGGGGATGCTTATTAGAGAGGGGGGATTATTAGAGTGTTTATGGTATTCATAAACATTCAGACTGACTTGCGTTGACGTAAGGAATGATTCCCTAATAAGAGAGGGGGGCTTTTTTGAAATTTGAAACTCTAGACGGGGGGGGGGCTTATTAGAGAGGGGGGATTATAAGAGACGGGGGACTTATCACAGCGTTTACGGTGTTCATAAACATTCAGACTGACTTACGTATATTGTAGCTGATGACGTAAGGAACGATTCCCTCGGGCCAAAGTCGGCTCTTGTCCCTGAGAGCTGCCTCGCCCACTAAGCCGCCAGCGTTTGACCGACTTCTTGGCAGTTTCATGTCCAGCTGATATTCTCGACCGTTTAAGTATTTTTCTGAAATTAAAAAATACGATGCTTTACTTGATTTTATTTTCGTAAACCCGTTTCTCAAAACTACATGCTTTAAAAAAAACAGTAAATTTTGCGGATGCTCATTGTTCTTGATTTGTTGGCGATTTGACCATCAAATTGTCCTTACATATTGTCCTTATTTCTATGGGTGGGTTAAATCGAATAAAAACTCATTCTTAAAGTATTGCAGTACATTAGAAGGAACTACATTAGGGTCAAGGGTACGTACGTGACAGTGTATGTTTTGAGACAAGGACAGTGATCGAAGAGAAAAACTCCGAATCATTTATTATTCATTCTGTGATTGTTAAGTTAAAAATCGAAGCTAAGTAGATTAGTAGAGTTTAAAAACTAAATTAGCTATTAAGCCATAGCCTCAGCTTCTTCTTGAATTGTTTTTAAAGTTTGGCCAATTTGAGCCTTGTTGTTCTTACAAAGTTGTTCTAACAAAAAACTTGAATTAACTGAATTATTGATTCTGCTGATGGATAATGGAACCCTGAATAAAGCTTTGTCCAACTCGAGTATTAAAATACAGAGTTACGACCAAAATGATTCTCAATGTTACTGTTAAATTTATTACAGCAACGAGCATTTATCCTAAACATAGGTCGAGTTCAACTGATGAATGACACTGAAATGAACAAAACCGTAAAACCATTTAAAATCAGTTTTACCATCTGTTGTCTTAAAAATTTAATTTTAGCCAAAGGAATTTACAGTCTTTTGTATAGAAGAGTCTCGGAAGTGATTGAGGTAATGCCGCCGAAAAACTCGCGCCATTTTGCTATGCTTTCTACCAGGTTTTAAAATACCTTTGAGGTTTATCGCAAACACAAACAGGTTTTTAAAACACTATTAACCAGCACTGTAAAACAAAGAATAATATAAAGACAAAGATTCCTTCTAAATTTAGTAAGTGATTTTTAAAACACATTTATCAGCTTTTTTCTAGCAAATTTCAATGTTAGACATTTCTCATTTCCGTTTTGATTATTGCACTCATAGTGTCATGTTCTCGAGTTGAACTCTTGTACGGGCAAATCTTCCCATTGTTTTTTGAAATTTTTTCAAAGCCTCTAGATGCCTTGCAGTAATAAAAGTTATTTTTTAGGGTTGAATTCACTTTGCGTGTGTTCGCTCATGTTTTTATGGCAAAAAATCTACAACAAAGTTTGTGTCAAACAAGTGAATAGAAACTTTCTTTGAACAACAGAGTGGCGCAATATTGCATGCCAGAAATATCCCGGAAACCCTTCCCCATGCCTTATACATATTCGCTCCGCATATTAACAAGTACATTCAGTTGCTTTTCCATCGAACAGAGACACTGATTGTTTTGTCATAAATTTACATTCTATAAACCCTTTGAGCACACTAACAGAGACAGAACATATAGTAGCTGTGGCTGCAATATTGTAAGAGTGAAGTTTTTTTTATCAAAAATTATAGCTTGAGAATTTAATTAGCGAAAAACGATCCAGAAAAGCCTCAAAGATCGTCTGTGTGAATCAAACTTTAGTGTGTTACCAAAGCACCGTAACCGAAAATGGAAATACCAAAGAGCTCGCAAATATTTTTCTGCAGCGCAACTAAAACCCAGATACGTATTTGTCCTACAAAGCAAACTTGTTTCGTTTAAAGCGAATCTACGACTATTTCAGGATCATTATTAGAACTGTACAGAACAGAAAAATAAAACGGATTATAGTATCTTAACTAGACAACCACTACAGTTTCTGAATTCGAGCGTGGTCAAACTCACCATATTTCTGGTTGACCTTGAAAATATTCTCAGATGCAACAATTTTGACCTTCTGTTCGCCGCCATTAGTACAATTGTGTGAACTGCAGCTTTTGATAATTATAAAAACCCAAACCACATAATGAATTACTCCGAGGTATTTCTTCCTTGCCATGACGAATGTTTTGTCGCTTCTAACACCGTTCAGATGTTTGGTAGATCGAATAAGTCGTACTTCCGATAACCCGTGTTAAACTATGTAACTTAATCGTTATTCATACACTGTATGGCGTCATTTACACCGTTCAAGCATTCACGAAATCCGGGTCAGATTAATTACTGTCCAGCGTAAAAGACTTATACCTCAACAACGGATGTTTGAGTCTGAGAACCTACATTGTAGGTGGGGTTCTAGGTTATGATATCGGGAAATGGTTCAATGATTTCACCATGCAACCATCGAAAGACACGCCTGACCTAGAACACTCTAAATAAAAACCAAAACTCTTGCTAATCATGTGTACTGCAAGCTGTCAACACGTTTTCTCCACTGAGAAAACGGAAGTCTGTAAAAGTAATTACGCAGTGTGATGTGATGATGGGAAAATGATTCATGAGTGACGTTAGAGTGGTGAGACGATTACGAAAGTGATAGTTATAACTTAAAAGGAGTTAAACACAACCATGAAGATAAAAAAATGCAACAAGAATAAAATGAGAAAGAATTAGTTGTTCAACGTAGCTACAGTCAATGTCAGATTTTAGAAAACATCTTAAGCTCGCTTAACTGTATTAAGCAACTAAGCTCATTTGTATACGCTGATTAGCTAACCGCTAAACGTGTTTAGCCGTCATTTTTGCTACAGAAATGGAATTTTTATCATTTGTTCATATCTGTCTTCGTCTAAAATTATCATAGCAATGTTTTAAATTTCGTTTTCCGGCTATACCTTATTTATATATCTTTATATTTCGGATATGTTATCACAATATTAATTTAACATATTTTCAAGATTATTCTAGATCTAATTCCACGCTTTATAAGTAAACACGTACGTCCAGTATAAACTGTCTTAGAGATAATAATTGAAATTTATTTGTGTGAGTGACTACTAACAAATAAGGCTGGGTTTTCAATAATCTCCTTGTATATGTTGCTGTTTCAGTTCTTAGGTGTCTCCGTGCGGAGAAACCAATATCATTAAAAAATACGAATTGAGCCTCAAATTGTTCTTATTTCTATGAAGGGTTTTCGTTAGCTTTTGGAAGTACCGGATGTAGCGGTTGAACAGGCGGACAACACGAACTTCAAGTTATAGGGAGGTTCCGGGGACAAGCTCGGGCACCGGTAAATTTTTAAGACTCGACTTTCTAAAATGCAGTATTCTGCGTTTCCTGGGCTGGCATTGATTAATCAGGAGGATCTCTGGAGAAAGTAAAAAGTGCATTTGGCAATCAAAATGAGAACATATCAGTTTGCAGTTTTTTAACCAAACGGACCGGCCAAATGTGGGTGTACTTTTAAATCTCATTTCTCTAGAGAGCTGCTATCCAGAGTTCGTTCATTCATTGGATCCAAAGGCTTACTAACTTTCGCTATTGAAGTCCCATTCATCACACTATAATCTACGATTTCCACACTTAAAAATCATCATTTCGTTGCGTCCGGCGTCCGGCCTGAAACGAAACCCCTACTACTACTACTACTACTACTACTACAACAACTACTACAACTACTACTACTACTACTACTACTACTACTACTACTACTACTACTACTACTACTACTACTACTACTAC
>JAOBRD020757145.1:0-13992 GCA_027575215.2 Hydrozoanthus sils
CGGTAGAAACTGTGTCAGCTGGTCGGAGTAGTGCAGTTGAATTAACAGTGGAAGTTTCTCCTACTCTAACGGCGTCGCTCTTACCAAACATGACAGTATCAAGATACAGTAGTACATCGGTAGAATCTGTGTCAGTAGATCGTAGTAATACAGCTAAAATGTCAGTTGAAACCGATCCTACCCTAACGGCGTCGCTCTCATTAAACATGACAATATTAGGGTCAAGTATATCAGTACAAACTGTGTCAGTTGATCGGGGTAGTACAGTTCAAACAAGAGTGCAAAATTCTCCTACTCTAACGGCGTCGTTCTTACCAGACATGTCAGTAACACGGATAAGGACCACATCGTTTAAAACTGTGTCAGCTGCTCGGAGTAGTACGGTTCAAACAACAGTGCAAGTTTCTCCCATTCTAATAGCATCGCTTTCACCAAACATGACAGTGTCACGATCAAGTTATAAATCGGTACATACTTTTTCAGCTGATCGGTTTAGCTTAATTCAAATATCAGTGGAAGTCACCCCTATTCTTTCAGCATCAGTTGATCCCATTGCTAATCTGACTGCATCGTTTGAACAAAAGTCAGTTGGATTGACATCAGTTTTAGCAACACCATCAACAAATGTGCAACAATCCTTTTATCCTACATCAATTCCGAGAACATCTGTTCCAATCAAATCAGTTCTATCAACTTCATTTGAACCAAAATCAGTTGATTCATCTGTTCTAACGATATCCACTAAACCACTATCGATTCTGACGAAATCTGTTGAACCATCATCAGTTTACCAAACGTCGGTTTTGACAACGTCAGTTGAACCAACAGCAGTTGAACCAACGTCAGTTGAACCAACGTCAGTTGAACCAACCGCAGTTGAACCAACGTCAATTGAACCAACAGCAGTTGAACCAACGTCAGTTGAACCAACAGAAGTTGAACCAATGTCAGTTCAACCAACAGCAGTTGAGCCAACGTCAGTTGAACCAACGTTTGTTGAACCAACGTCAGTTGAACCAACGTCAGTTGAACCAACGTCAGTTGAACCAACAGCAGTTGAACCAACCTTGAATACCACTGACGAGGAATTATTGGTTGCAATGGACATTCTTGTTCCTATAAACGAAAATGTAAACTCGCCAGTATTCAAGAAAAAACTGGAAGAGAATATAGCGAAATCCTATATAAGGGCACTAAACAAACAGTCGACAGCACGAAAAAAGCGAAATATTAAGAGCCTTAAAACAGATTTGTTAAACTATGTACGACAATTGAAAAAGCGGCAAAGATTTAACAGCGTTTTCAGACGTGTTAGAAGAGCTTCTCTTAGTATTGTAGCAGAGGTAAGCTTCATTCATGAATAATAATGATTATATTTGTAATGATGATAATAGTCATGATATATAGTAAGTGTATTAACAGTAAAATTTAAAATAATGACTATAATAGTAAGGAAAATAGAAATAGAACTGAGCAAATGAGCAATGAAAAATGATGATGAAAGTAATGATGGTGATAAGATGATAGTTATAATGATCTGAGTGATAATTTATTGTAATAATATTAGAATTTATAATAGGACATGAAATGGCCTAAAAGAACTCTTTTAGAAGAAGTTTAAGCATTTTTGCCGACGTGGGTTTCTTCAAAACTTTGTCCCCTTCCTTTGGATGGTGTCTTGTTGTCCAGCATATCAGAATATACAATAAGAAAGTAGTATTTTTAGGACTCTCTTGAAGACGCTCACTCGAGATCTATCCTAGCAAAGAGAACTGATATTTTTAACCAAAAACACAGGAACAATCTGGTGTTGAACAGAATTGTGTCACATATAAACAATTCTCCGATAATTATCTTTCAAATCAAGTACTGAAGTTATTTAGCCCATTTACTTATTTTACTAACTTTTGCTGTTCTCAAAAGCTGTTTGGGGGCGCAAATGAAATTCGCAGAGGGTAATTTCGAATTAGCAATATTTAAAATGAAAGCACTTTTTACTTCGCGAATTAGAAGCTCTAATCGGATATAAAATCAAAATCCTGTTATTAGTACTTTCGTTCGAGGTTGGCGATATCGGGTTCACCATACTAACCACGATATCAGTTTTATATGCCATGTCTTGTATTTAACAGATTACAAGTATTATCCGTCCTAATCAGGAAGGAGAGAAGGTTGTGGTGAAGTATAAATTGAGACAAGGAGGGAAGATTGTCAACCCAGACAAGGTGGCAGAGACCATGAATAGACTTACCGATGCTGAGATGATTGTCACTCTAGAATACATGGTAAGAGACGTCTGTGGGACTGGTAACAAATAACCAGTAATAAGGTCTTGAAAGCTGCAAGACAGAAATAATTTTATGAAACACACAACATTTTTAAGTATGCCAAACATGTTGCGACACTACTAGGGTCAACTTTAATGGAGCAATAAATAACTGCAACAAGAAACTGCATAGGACAAAATTTTCCAAACACTTAGAGAACTCTCCGCGATGCCGCTCTGTTCGTTGTACATGTTTCAAAATCTTAGATCAGTATGCCTCTACGTGGCCCAGTTGTTCAAAGGCCGACTAACTCTAACCCAGGCTTCAATTTTGAACCTACGTTATTGTTTCCAGCCATAAAGAAACTGATTTGAGCTGTAATTATAGAATTGTCAAGTTTTTTTTTCCCCGTGGAAAATCTAAACAGTATTTCATAAGACTCGTAAGCGTTTCTCTATAAAAAATATTATTGCCTGAATTTTGGCTTAATCCAAGGTTAAAGTTACCAGCTTTTTAACAACCCGGCCCAGATTCCAACTCAAGATCAAAGAAGCCGTTCGTATTAAAATTGAAAAGCCTTCACTCAAATTCATGCATGTAAACCTCAACCTGTCTTTGTAATTAATATTTTCTTTATTTGTTTTTGAACATTCCAATTAGCTTTGTATTGTAATTTTGTTCTATATATTTTCATGTAACACACATTTCTTTCACCATTGAAGATGGCACTAGTAGTGTAAAACCATGTTGGGTAGACTTAAAAATGTTGTGTGTTTCATTCAAACGAGTAACAACTTGTAAAACTCTTCAAGTGTTGAAGTGGTAAGTGTGAGGACTGGTAAGAGGATGCAAGGAACGGGTTGGATCAGGTGATTTGGTGGGTTGTTAGAAGAAGCAGGAATAGTATAGTCATAGGAAACAGTAAGTGCGTTGTGAGAGACGAAGAGATGTTCATAGAAGAGGTGAAAGTGAGTGGACAGAAGAAGGGAAGGGGCGGTCACGGAGAGATCGATGCATTTTTCGAAAGTAATTTAAGAAATAATTTCCAAGAAACATACAACACATCTCTGTTTTGCTGCTTTCTGAACAATTTAAGAAGCATTTTGTTGAGATTTCACTCATTTAAGGAGGTTGTCTTAACAGGAGAAATCGCTACTCTTCAAGACGTTGTTGCCAAGTAACCATCCTTGACCCAAGCCCTTTCTTCACGCGGATGAGTAACAAAGATGCTTAGACACTATTATTCTGTTTATACTCGTAGGTTTCGCGCCGACCCTACGTGCAAAAGCAAGTTCAACCTACCCAGCCTGTAATGCGGCCGAAATCTGACGAGTGGAAAAATCTTGTCCTGGCCATTGTTGTGCCAGTAGCTGCTGCCGTGTTCCTACTACTTCTGCTGTTATACGCAAAGTTAATGGCAAGAAAGAGAAAGAACAGAAGAAAGGTTACATTTGCTACGGAAATGGTAAATACAGTTGGATCAAAACTCCTAGACAACAAGAATTGGAGACAACACAGATTTAGTAAAGACAGAATTAAAGAAAAATTACTTGGTTAACACTGGCTAAGAGCAATTATTTTTTTCTAATACTGAACTAAAAATACCTTTTATTTTTTGACAATTGCGACGACAACGTGTACGGTATCACTTGCCAAGATGCTTTGGTAATAATCATTCAGCCCAAGAAAATGACCTGGTCTAAAATAAACTAGGAAAATAAGCTTGCTCACCTGGAAACCGAATCCTAATTGGTCCTTTCTTTTGCATTTTTTCAAACTGAATGTTGTTTTGGGTTTAAAAGTAATTCAGAGCATTAAAACAAAATTTTGGTAAAATATTGTCAAAACATAGCATGCAGTTTCATACGTATTTTTTTTAACAAGATACAGAAGTTCTTGTCGTTCAATTTGGTATTACTTGCTTGTTCCGGCCTCATTCCCAGGAATTCCCTCTTAAACGGAGAGATCTTGGAACGAGGTTGCGCTTTTTCAATTTAAGAGTGTTCGATTTCTGTAACTGGGTGGTGGCAATGGAAATGAAAATGATGATCATTTTAATGATAAAGTTAATGATAAAAACGACGTTTATACCAATTACGATAGCGATAATGCCTATGATGATAATAACAGTGATTTTGCTAGTTACACTGATGACAAGCTTGTAACGACAAAGATAATGAAGTATATGATGTTCATAAGATAACGATGAGATGATGATAATGATGTTAATGATTGCGATGAAGCTAATGGTGATGTTGCTAATACTAATGATAACAGATGAAGACTGATGCTAACGATAAAGATATTGAAATATATGATGTTGATAAGATAACGATGACATGACGATTATATTGATAATGACTGTGTGTCATGTAACGCTTCACTACTTGTTGGGTCTATGCTGTGGTTAACTTTTCTATTTTTAATCTATTCAGGATAGAAAACAAAAGTTGAGCCAAGCAAAAGCCATGACAAGGGAAGGGCCACCTAAACCACATGATCTTTACTCAGCAAGACCAAGATTAAGGTATCTGATATCAATTTTTATCACATACGCTACTGACTGCAATACTAAGTAAAACATCAGGATCACTGACTTTCTTGCCAGTTTATCTCAAGAGATACTCCTGCAAGAACTGCGATATGGCAAATGAAAAAATATGTGATCAATGTAAAATTGTCATCTGCGAACTTTAGTCAAGAAACCCACCGAAAAAGCAATTTTTTTGATAATACTGTATGAGTTATTTGCAATTGGTTATCGTCATAAATAAATGTTTTTCACCTTTTCTCAGCCTCAGCATGTTCTTACGATGTTCATAATTTTTTTGCAGTTTCAGCCTCATGTTCTTATAAAAAAAGTTCTTATAAAAAACGAGTGTTATCCTGTAACTCATTTCTGGTTAGTTCTAACAGCAGTGGCGACGTTGTTGACTTATCAAAGCCTTCGCCCAGTTATCCGAAATCATCTGATGAACGCGTTCCATTTGTGACCGTCATTGGGAGACCAAGCATGAGTGATAAACGGAAGCGAACGACGGACTCAGAGCGAATGAAAAAGGGAAAGGAAAATCCATTAGAAAAACGTGAAGTTACAGAAAACGTTGGCAGAAATGAGGTGAGATGTTTTCGATGGTTTAGGTTTATAGAATGAAAATCGCGCCGCAAATATTTTTTCTAAAGGACCTCGTCTATTATTTTTGTGCACTTTTACCCTGTATCCAATCACACCTTGAGTGCACGTTTTATAACTCATTATGTTATGGTATTTGTCCATGATTTAAGCAAGTTATTGAATAATCTAGAACTATTGGCGGCGTCGCAATAGTGAGCGGTTAGCTTGTTCGACCCATAATCCTGGGGTCGCGAATTCGAGCACCGGTCAGATCACTGTGTTGTGTTCTTGAACAAGACACTTAAACCTGACTTGTTCCAGTCGACTCAGCTGTATAAATGAGTACCAGTTCTGCTGGGAGCTAACCCGCGATGGAGTAGTGTTCAGTCCACTACGGAAATTGGATACAAGCGCCGGCTTGATAGGCCACACCAAGTTTTTGCGCGCACGTCCTTAAATAGCTGAAAGAAAATTAGAAAAGGCGAACAATCTATATTTTAGAAATTACTATTTTGAATGCATTAGTCTCAAAACGCGAGCTAATTTGAAAACAACACAACCTCGGGTGGGTAGAAGTTGGTATACCAAACGATTCTAAAAGATTGCTACCTTTTGCCCTCCAAGGAAACCAGCTTGTTTCCATGTAATTTTTCATTGCAAACTGTTTCATAACAATGAAAACGTACATCCCAGCAACTGATTTGCCCTAAGAAAGTTTTGAATAAATTGACTCTGACAGAGATTAAAACGTTTTTGTAACTTTCCTTAGATCTTACTGTAGACTCATTAAAACATTTTCTGACTGATTAATTACAACAGCCTTTTGAAGATCGACCCCCTTCTGACTATACTTCTGTTTTCTAGCCTACACACTTAGCTGGTGTAGTGGAGAACTCGACGCAGCTGATAGAGGAAAGAATGATCCTTAGTTCTCCTCGGGACGAGTTCCCCGTCCGCTTCACCTCACTTCCTCCTCTTAGACAAACTCCACTTGTGAGCACGACACCTTTGGTTGATGAGAAAGACAAGAAAGCGTTAGTTATTGCAAATTCTGGGGTGCCACAGGTATGGTTACCATATTGTACTCTCGGAGGAAGGCGCAAACTGATTTAGTGATTTCATTCTCAACATGAGTATTTTAAAACAACAAGGATTGTTTTCCTTTGTTTTCGCTCAATGGGCCAGTACAAATGTACAAGTAGACACCACATAAGAATACCAAATCACTGACATATTGACAGCATATCATACAATCTCTTCTGCGGAAAACTTAGCGTTTCTGATTCAATAAGAGGACCATGTAGTTTGGCCAGAACCGTTTGAAACAACTGCTGTGCCCCATTTGAGAATTAACTTAATGCACTGGCCGAATGGAAACAACCCAAAGTCTTCAAAGAAAAGCAAAAATGCCATTTTGGATCATTGCTAGGCTATGAGCAGTCCCTATTTATCCGAAGCTGGTTAATGAAGATGATGGACAAGAAAATGCGGGTAAACTGGGGAGAAAACTGTTCTAGCCCCAGTCCTCGCGCGTTTATTTGTCCACCAACTTGATATTCAGACCTTCGGACGAACTAATAAGGAAAAATAGGGACTGCTCGTTGTTTAGATTAATACCAATAGTTATTCGTTCTACGCAGTATTTAACTGTTTCTTTCTAGATGTTCTGAACCAAATGCCGTCTCAACTGAATAAAAAATCAAAACGGATTATCTTCCTTAGGCATAAGAATTCCTTTAACTCTGTTTTAAAACTTTCCTAGGTTATTCCAGCCAAAGACTTCGCTTCTGCAGAATCTATATATACCTTTCAAAATGAATAAGTGCTGAACTGGTGTCATATTTTATTAGAAACACTTGGGTTTCCAGGATGTCATTCGTAGTAAAACTGAATTGGGAACTTGTTGGGAGTAAGTAATGAGTAACAATAGTTCGCGGTGAATGACTTTATTTATGTAGTCCTGAAAATGTAACTTTTTCCTTTTAGTTGAAACTAAATTTTTGATTAAACTCTTTTAACAGCTAAACATTAAAGATTGCACTCTAATTTTAGAAGTGATAATCTCAACTCAAGCTCACAACAAGATCCTTTTAAAAGCAAAATAATCAGTTCTGCTGAGCTAACCAACGTAGTGCACTGTTTAAAATAACTGACTCAATGCATGTGTTTAAAAACAATCTCGAGTCAAGCGGCTTACAAAACTAAGGGGCTCCTTATCTCCGGTTTACAATATAGTGTTAATCAGATAAAAGATTTTGACTCCCCCTGGGCGGAGCATTGCAGGTTCGCACCCAGTAGAAGCTGGTACTCATTTCAGTTGCCCAGTCGCCTAGAACATGTTCAGTAAAGTGTTTTGCTCAAAGACACAACACCATGGTATAGCCGCGTTTCGACTCGCTTAGGTTACGAGTCAGACAAGCAGCTGACTGCTGGGCACTAATACTGCAGACATATAAACTGTTAAAAAATTAATCGATACTAAACTAGAGTTAAACAGTTTTTGCATAAAATGTTTTGTTTAGTCCTGGTTTCGAAAAATGGAAATGATTGAGCTGCAGCAATTTCCGGTTGCTAACAGAAGCAAGGAGACTGAGGACGAAGAACTTATTTCTCTCAAGGTAACTAAACCTAAATTGGTTAAAACTTGAGTTAATAACACCTACTGGGTGTTACGTAGGTGAATATAACATCCTAACTAATAAAACTTAAGTGAATAACACATTTACAGGTAACGCCTAGATAAATATCACCTTGATTGGTTAAATCTAAGAAAATTAGTCTTGAATGGGTGATGTCTAGGTGAATAACACCTAATATCATAAACACCTGAATGGGTAACTTGTAGGTGAGTAACTCCTGACTGGGAAATACATAGGTGATGTACACCTGAAAAGGTGAGAGGTGTGCGATTTGCCCTTAGTTGCGGACGTAACCACACCAGCGAGTTACATTCAAATGAGTAACGTCTGATCCATTATATCTAAATGAAGGATGAACTTCTAAATTATGAACACCTTTTGGTTTTCAGTCAAATGGATAACACTCAAGTGATGTTCAAATTAATGAATGAACCTAACTAAGTAATGGATAAATAACACATTTTAATTTGACCTAATACCTTAAGTTATAAAAAGACTCTACATACAAATTATTTTGAATTTGTTGATTCTGGTTGATATTTTCCCGCATGTTGATCTCTGAACAGTCTAACATCGAACGCTGGAGAAACAAAATGTTGCACAGAGAAAAACTGCGACAAGAAATCCGGGAGAAGGAAAGAGAGAAGGAAAACGCTGGCAAATGGCACAAGGTGCTTGAGTACCCGAAAGTCGAACCAACTGCAACTGCACAGTGAGTATCATTTTGATTGTTGATGTGATAACACTCGCGAAAGAGACAATGATAAAGGTGAAGATGATGTTTAGGAAGAGAAAGTATAGTGGCAAAGAAAGTCGGGTGGAAATAATGAGGATGGGATCCGGATAAGACGGAGGGTGAAAGTGGAGATGAAAGTAAGGGGGAAAGGTGAAGGACGAGGACGAAGGTGAGGATGAGGGTAAGAGTGAGAGTAAAGGTCAGGTTGAGGGCGAAGCTGATGATCAGCATGAGGATGAAGGTAAGAGTGATGCTGGTGCTGAGTATAAGGGACAGGATGAAAGTAAGAGGGAGGATAAGTAAAAGGACTAAGATGAGGAGAAGGGTAATATAAGAGCTTGGGTGAGGATGAGGGTAAGAATGAGGTTGAGGGTGAGGATGAAGTTACGTTGGCAGTGACAATGACATTGAGAATGGGTGAAAGATTAGGAAAGCGAGAATGAACATGGTGATAGTAAAGAAGAGATGTATATTGAAAATAAGGACTAAACAGGAGCAATTGGTGTAAATACCTTTAAAAATAGTAGCAAAAAATTGCGATGATAAAAAAAGTTTATTTGACTCAGTGCGCAACGCGACCTTTTCGAATGAAAAAGAGGTAAGTTACAATGTGTTTTTTTTGTTGTCAAAGGGAAAATTTATGAAGGATGAAGATTGGATGGGATGGAGTGGGGAAGGAGGGAGGGAACCTATACATGTCGATAGTCTCAACTGAGTTGTTGAGGCTATTTCATTGCCAAAGGGAATGTTTATTAGGGGTGAGTAGGGTGGGGAGGGGGAAGGAGAAAGGGGACCTATACATGTCGATAGTCTCAACTGAGGTATTGAGGCTATTTTGTTGCCAAAGAGAATGTTTATTAAGGGTGAGTAGGGTGGGATGGGGGAAGGAGGAAGGGGACCTATACATGTCGATAGTCTCAACTGAGGTATTGAGGCTATTTTGTTGCCAAAGAGAAAATTTATTAGGGTGTGGTAGGGGAAGAATAACATACACGTTGATAGTCGCAGGCTGAGGTATTGACCTAGAGTCCCATATCTCATAAACATAGGTTATTACAACAGTCTCGTGCAGAACGCTGGAAAAAGTCACGGTCTGCTGACCAGAGTGGTAGTCATTCTTCCGACAGCAGTATAGATGAAGAAAAGTGGAAGAAACTGAAGAAGAGGGATAAGGTGAAGGCAAAACGAAAAGTGGATGAAATAAAAATGGTGAGCCATGTTACTCAATTCGCTTCTACCCTCTTGTAAATTCAGGGGTTTTAGCATTGGAAAGATCTCTAACTCCCATATCCGAGGTCTCCCATTCAACCCCCGTCCTGGTCGAGATTTGAATTGTTTGGTGACTTTCTTTTCAACAACAATAACAACAATATCTTTATTTGTACTCAATGTTCTAACACTTTTACAATAATAAATAATAATAATAATACGTAACACCAGTGACGGTTACAAGTTATGTAACCTACGCTTAAGTCATGTGTTCTTTCGCTAATTTAAGTCTACTCAGTTTTCCATCCTTCCGGGGTCGGTAAAAAAAAGCACGTCAGCGCACATGGACCGCTTTGAAGCGGCTCCCAGAGGTGCCTATTTATGCTTCCGTTCTGCTGGGTGTCAACTGATCATTGTAAAGCCCTTCGACATGTCAATATGGAAAAGCGCATTTTTAAAATGCCGTATGTGTATGGAAAGCAAATTGGATTTGATTGTTCCCCTCAAACGCTCATTTAACTAGAAAAGCCTAGTTCGTTTTTGATAAAAAAAATTAGACTACTCGTTGTCGCTTTCTATGACCCTAACTACGCAACTCGTCGCCTCGCGCCTCGTTGACTATTGACTCGTAGAATAGTCCAATTCGTAGTCTAATTGTTGAATAACCGAGATAGAATGATCCAACCGGAACACTAGGAACGCAATATTCGAGATTGAAAACTTCTAACAAAGGCTTATATCCACAGAGTCACTTGGGCGTCAAAGGTCGCGCAGGAAAGAAAGTAGCCCGCAATACTTGGATAGAGAGCGAAGATATGGAGAACGAAACGGGCGTGAGGCTGGTGACAGTGAAACCACGTGATCAGGTAGATACGTGGACGTATAATAACTGTGTTCTGTGCCTAGGGACTTCCTCAAATATCAAAATTATCAACATTTTAAGTTTATCTTAATTTTATTTACTTTAGTCTATCCTACTCTACTTTACTCTAGACCCTACTGTACTCTGCTAAACTCTTCCCTACTCTTCTGTGTTTTGCCTAACTTTACTCCACTCTTCCCTACTCTACTGAACTCTACCCTACAGTACGCTATTGAACTGTACTCTACTTTACTCTACCCTTTTTACTTTACCCTAGCTCTACCCTGCTCTGCTGTATTTTACCATTCTCTGACTTTCAAACTATACAACTCCCACCCTCGCTGCATGTGTTCTACACTACTCATAGTATTTTACTGAAAATGATGTAAACTTGTATTAACACAGAGTCCTCCACTGGAAAATGCTTCACCGTCCGTGTCCTACGTCGTGCCATCCGGCATACCAGGAGTTTTCGTACCTGCTGCAAACCAATGGGTATGTTACAGTAACCATGACAACGAGAATTAGACAATTAACACTTAATCTATTTCAGTTGAGGTGGATAGTGGAAGAGTGTCTACTGAGTACCGAAAGCGCGAGGTAGATATTCATTAAGTCACAACCGAGTAAGGTTTTTCTTTGGATTTGATTTTCAATTATATTGCTAGAAAGAAACTCTTAAATTGTTTTCTAATTTGGTATCTTAGGAGAGAACCGAGCAATGATTTCTTTGGTTATAAGAGTTCCTTAGTCATTTACCATATTTTGTGTTATTTTAAAGCCCCGTTTACACCAGGGCCCAGTTGTTCAAAAGACCATTAGCCTAATCCTGGGTTAATTACCATGACAACCAATAGGTTTGTTAAGAGTTAGTCCTCAGGTTTAAAGTTAATCGGCTTTCGAACAACCGGCACCTAATTTTTTTCCTTGTCAAGGAAAAATTGCTCTTGTAGATGAAGAAAAGTGGACATTTTTTCCTTGTTAAGCAGCTGGCATATCATCTTTACCTTGACAAGAAAAACTGTCGTCTGAAATTTGCTCTTGTAGATGGACAACAAGGAAATGTAACAAGGATATGATGCCAAGGCAGAACCGAAAACTTGTCAAGGAAAATTTGCGCGTCGTCTACAAGAATAAGAAAACCTTGTCAATGAAAAACTGTAAAGGAGAATTTGTTGATCATTAACGCGTAATAGAACTTGTCAAGGAAAATTGCTTGTGTAAACGGGGCTTAAGTTTTATAGAATTTTTAAGTCAACGGGATCTGGGTTATTTAAATGTTTTTTTTCTTACAATCAGGGTTCAAATCCTCCAGCACAACGTCAGATGGTAAGTATAGCTAGCGCATGCAAGTTAGTTATTTCTCTGGTTCACTTTCCGTCTTGAATAAGCTTACACACACATATATTTGTATATTGTATATGTATAATATATACCTTACGACAATGAATGTTTTGACTCATCCAGTTGTTCTAAACTTTTACACGTATAACTGAAATTAAACCGCTTACAGGAAAAATCCTACACGAGTACGACGTTTCGGCCGTCTCACACGGCCTTCTTCAGGTTTCTGCCGGGTCAGCCGTTGGACCACCCAAGTGTCACATGATAGCTGACCCAGCATGTCCTGCTAAACCGGGTCCAACGTGTACGATAACACAAACCTATATACCTTACTTTACAAAAGTAACGCTCTGCGAAGTTAACGCGAATTGTTTAGGTTTAAAATATTCTAAGTCGCTTTAATTTTCACGACGTTAACAATTAGGTGCAGCGTCAGTTTCCGCGCTCTTAATTTCCAGTGTTTTAACACCAATTTTGGAACCTGGAAAGGGCATTACTTTATTGGGGTAGAGATTGTCGGTATGATCGTTTGTGTGAAAAATGCCAGAAATGGCCTGATTCCGTCAAGTGTTCCCCACGTTTAGTGTTTTACGTTCTTTTGTGTCGAGCACAAAGCTCGGGTTTGTTCAGCTTTTGTCTTTTTTTTGCGTGGAATTTATTTGTTCTAGCTTTCACTTCCAACTGTGGACATCACAATCGCGTTAGCTTCCGTCGCGTCGCCGTCCATAATTTAAAATTTCGAAAGTTATGTTAGTTTGTAAGGTAAGTTTGAGCTTTTGGTATTCATAGAGAAGTTGAAGAATTAATTTTGAACTTAATGTTTGATAAAAAAAAGCCAAAACGTCCCTAAACCAAAGCTGCACTTGTGCATGGTTAGTTTTAACTGTATTCCCCAAGGTTAAACTCGCGTCGATTTACTGAGTCGCGTTATATTTCATGGAAGGTTAATTTCCCATAACAAATTAAACTATAATTTATTCTATTAGGTCACACATAACGGATACTTTACTCCAGAGAGAAGCCTCTATATACATTCCATTCTTGACGACGCTTTTCAGCCAGTGCCAAATCTACCCGAGCCTTCAGACAGACCAGCGGTATCCTCAACAAGGCCAACAACGATGGCATGGGTCCCGGATGGTAGTACAGGCCACAGCAGTCCAGTTGTGAACGGAGCAATAGATGTAGACGCTAGTCATTATCAGTTCCACGAGCCAATCAGCTGTAAGAATCTTTCACTATTTACTGATCAATGCAGGAATATTCTCTATACTTTTTTTGTTGTCTTAAGGCTTCCTCTCCTTTTTTCATTTTCCATGTTTCAGTGCCTATCCTGTTTTTAAACTTTTAAATTCATCAATGATGAGATCAAATGTCATTCTGTATTTTTTTCACTTGCAGATTCTAGCTTCGCGGCACAGCAGCAAGAACAGTAAGTTTCCACGTTTTTAGATTTATGATAGTGTCTTGAAATAGCCGTGAGCGAGCGTTAGGATGGTTGTTAGAAGCGAACTCTTTAAGGCTCGAAACTTATTTGAAAATATGTGATTGCAGATCGAATCATACAACTCTAGCTTTTCAAATTCAGAGCTTTTTCTAACATTTATAACCAGGCTTACGAAATCACTTAATGCCAAAGATAAATTATGGCAAAAGACACTTTCATGTGGCAATTTCGGTGATGAAAAATAACAGCAGCAGTAGTAGTAGTAGTAGTAGTAGTAGTAGTAGTAGTAGTAGTAGTAGTAGCAGTAGCAGCAGCAGCAGCAGTAGTAGTAGTAGTAGTAGTAGTAGTAGTAGTAGTAGTAGTAGTAGTAGTA
>JAOBRD020757253.1:0-13990 GCA_027575215.2 Hydrozoanthus sils
TTTACCAATACAACTGGGACTGAAAGGGTTAACCACTCTAGATGGGGGAATTTACCAATACAACTGGGACTGAAAGGATTAACCACTCTAGATGGGGGAATTTACCAATACAACTGGGACTGAAAGGGTTAACCACTCTAGATGGGGGAATTTACCAATACAACTGGGACTGAAAGGGTTAACCACTATAGATGGGAGAATTTACCAATACAACTGGGACTGAAAGGGTTAACATACTATACATTTACGTTGTTATTGCTCTATATGTCACCTTTTATATATTTTGCATGGTTGCTTTGGAAAGCCTTACAACCTTAACAACCCTTACAAGAAATGTTTCGAGATAATTACTTTTAGCTGCATAACTCTGTTTCCTTCGTGTCAATACCAGATCTCTGTTGAATGTTCTATTAGGATACGATACTGTAAGATTTATTAAGCACCTAATTTCGCTGCGAAAAAGCGGTTTTGGTCCCCAGAACTCTTGCCACATTTATAAATAAACTTATTAGATCTATCACGTCAATGGTCGCGCCTTTTTCATAAGTTTTGTTTTCCCAATTTAGAGTGTTAGTCCTTTCTATGATACACCATTGCTTTTTCAGAACATAATCAAAGAACAAGAAAAACGACTGAAAATCGAATTGGTAGGACTTGCATATATACGGTCCCATGATTTGGTTAGTTTTTTAGAAGTCGAGTTTAAGACAAGAGGACTATACCGTCGTGAGTGTGTTTATATTGTAAAGTATGAGACAAGTTAGTACAATTGCGAAGTTAAAGAATACTTGTAAACTGTTTAAACTGAGACAACCTCAACATCTTTGAATCGTTCTTTTGCTTATTCAGAAATCAGTACAGAAATTCAAATTGACACATGCGTTTAGCTGTTTATCATGAACAAAAACAATGTAGCCGGACGGTATAGATACTCTTACTGTACGCATGGCATAGATTCAAGCAAAACCATTTCTTGTCGCCAATTTTGTCAACAGTGATTGCATTTCCAATAAAAAAAGATCATGATAAAGCCTGTAGCGTTGGAGGGGAGATTCAGTTCGTTACAGTTGGATCCATTTTGGTGTAACTAAATTTCAATAAATGTTGTACCTTTTCATCTGCCCGATTTTTTCAAATAATCTATGCTCTTCTAGTGGCAGTGTGGCATTCCAATTCTCGAATATATACCAATTTTTCCACTACTTTCAGGACTTTTCTGCTGTTCTTAACAACAACAAAAAATTGATACTGATCAAAAACCCAAGCCTCTGCTGTACCTTTCGTTTTGCATTATTTTCAAGGACTTCGGCTAGCTTTCAGTATTTTCTTGGCCTGGATTATATTTTGAAGGACCAAGTAATCAGCTAAACATTTATCACGAAAATTTGGGTCTTTCGATCTTTTATATGGGCGCCATATTTATTGGTAACAATCATCTCCTCGGTCGTTTACAAACATATTTTTCTCTTTTCATCCAGTGATCAATGGGAAACGGGCGTTATAAGACACTACAAATATTACAAGATTTCTTATTTTCTCGAAGAATCATCTTAAAAGTACACAAACATCTAAAACTGAGGGGCGGGTGTTTATTTCATTTTTTTTAGTTCTGGGGTGGTCCTTATTCGAAAAGCAAAAAAACAGTCTACCCAGTTTTCTAGTCTGGCTTAAATGTCCAAACTTCCATTTTAATTTAAATTACAAACTCACTTGACCAGGCTCTGGTTCTTCCGGACGTTTTGTTCATCAAGCTTGAGAAAAGAGAGATTTTTTTCCAAGTTTACGTCATTCTGACGGTCTTTCTGTGCAGCCAGTTCGGTCAAATCGCTCTCCGACGGAGCAGGTGGTGCTACATGGGAAGGACTGCTGTCTAACGGGGTCGATGGTGGGCTCGTTAAGTCAATCACGTTAGGTTTCATCGTGGGCTTCAGATCATGGTTCTGAAAACAAAGTTTTAACCCTCTGACTCCTACACCATTGGTCAACATCTAAATTCTCCTTACAATAATGGTAGAAAATAAGTTGATCAGTACTGAGAATATGAATTTTGATCATATGGAAGCCGAACCAAAAAATTCTGCCAAGCTACACACTGATTTTACGGTCATAACTTATGAGAATATACAAATTCATCATCTGGCACTCTTGGGGATGAAAAGTTCAATTTAAATTTTTTAGAACATGAGCCAGTAGTCTTAAGTTAACTTGAGTCTTTTAACCAAAAATTGATAGTGCTACGCCGTGTTTCATTTTGTATTTCATTTTCAGTTCCTTTATTCAGTACCATGTTATACGAATAAGAAAAAGAAATGATTTACGAGTAAGCGATAGTAATACTCATAATACTTAATAATCAATTCTCCCCGAGGAGTTTATACATTCATCATAAAAACTAATTAAAATTGCTAGTAAATGCTAGACAATTAATATGCTAAATAAAAGTAGATGTCAATTAACGAAATATTTAATTTAAAAACTGCTAAAAAATACTAGACACTACCTAAAGATAGCAATTACAAATAAAAGTTAGTTTCTCAGAATAATTGAAGATGATTGCACAACTGCAATTTAACGTAGTGCCGTTTCTCAGATTAGATGGCAGGCTATTCCAGAGGGTTACTCCTCTAAAGGCAAATGAGCACTGATCAGCGGCAGTACGCCACATAGGAATCTTTAGCACGTCACGATTAATTTATACAACATCAGAGACGATTTGAATAGGTCAAATGTGCAGTCTATATCTTATATTTTATCTTATTTTAAAATACATTTACACTAATTTTAACGGTATTATAGTAGAATTCTTGTAAACTGAATTCAAATTTTAATAATTCATCCAATACAGTTATCATTTTCATTTTACTAGATAAATCCTGCTTATATAAACAAAGCCAACATCTATGCCACTCGGTTACCGTGCTCGGTCGGATCCCGCCACTCAACATAAACCTCCTGTTGTCTTCTTTCTTTGGCTTAGAAATTGCAAATTCGTGAATGGCTGCCTGGACCTTTTCTCGTGCGCTTAGTTTGGGCCAATTGATGGACCCATGTCCAGAGGGCGCCGTTGTTCCTTTCTCAAGAGGGGGTCTGGATGATTCGGGAAACCCAGTTGGCAGTCTTGGGAGACAGATTCCCGACTCCGCTGCCACCATATTCTGCGCTCGCTGGACCTTTAGGAAAAGGTGAACACTTAAGAAAGGCTAAGTAGAAAGTAGCAAATACAGTAGACACAAAATAGCAGAAGTATTGCTGTATTCTTTACGCATTATAACTTTTTGGATATATACCAGGGCCTTGTTTACTCGCCTCGCTCTTGTTCGAGTATGCCAGATTAATCCCGAGGTAAAAGTAAAGCTTGAAAGTAATCTACGGTTCTCATTTGATCCCATAGCAAGACTTTACATTCAATAATTGTCGAGTACATTGCTTGCATAAAGCATAGTGCAATGCGAGCAACCCACCATTTTTTATCCCTACTTAATTAAAGATTCTTGCCCCAGTCCTGAAAGCCGTTCTGACAGCCGTTTTGCCTCCTAATTATCTCATCCTGCACTTCATGCGTGGATGAGACAAAAAAGCGAAGGGCATTTTTGTATGCATAAGAATTAACAACGTGATAACGTTGATTGTTGCAATCAATTAAGATATTTGGGATAAAAATGCTTATCGATGATGCGGGGATGATTGGATTATAAGTTCAAGTGTATTATAACAAAACGCAGAACATGCAGGTCAGTTTGCTGATGAATTACTTGCGGAACCAGAGGCACCTATTCAAAACCAAGTTAGTTCACTTTCCTCAAACTTATTGTTAGTTTTCCTCCAAAGAATTCATAATGAAAGTAGCAATACATATAGCATCTTCGTCACTTTCCAACAAACTCGTCCAAAAATATTGGTTTGAATGACCCGCCAAGAACTCAAACTCTTGTCTCCTGGTTACTAGTCAGACGTGAGAACCACTACACCCTCGTAACCCACCACGCTTGCACCATACCAATTTACGGGGTAGAGGATGATCCCTGGGACCCAATTAGGTCTTCACTCGAGTGTGCTCTACTGCCTCAAACCTTTTTACGACGATTCATAGAATTCGTTGTCAGCTTCCACTCCGAATTTTTTTTTAACGGCAGAGGAAACTACTGGGATATCGTTTTTAGTGACTGGTACTTACCCTGGCTTGTATGGCATCGTTAGAACCACACTCAGTTATCTCGTCCTCTGTCACTACTGCTTCCTGGCTATACATGAGATCATGGTCACTAATACCAAAGATGTCTGACAAGAATATAAAGACAGTGGTCGTTATTAAAGGTTCAATTATTTTTATCAGTTGAGGCTTTTTCCTCTGTCAACGGAATGTTCCAACTCCATATATTTGGAATTTTTAAAGATTTTTAAAGGTTTGAATTTTTTTTTAATTTTTAAGATTTTTCTCAATGTCGCTACATGTAAATGTTTGTACCGATACCAATATCGATATAAATTCTATCGAAATGATACAAACAAGGTTTGTTTCCTAATATTAATGGTAACTAGTAAACAAAATTGATTATCTACCTTAAAATATGAGAAACTCACAATGTATACTTTAATCTGATAAGTAAGCAGGTCTTTCATTACAAAAAGATGGCTCGCCAGTTTTTAAGTTTTCAAGGGACTACTTAGTACACAAAAATAAGAAATAGTTTAGCCTTTTGCCGGTGCCAACAAATTCTTCAGTTCGAATACTTTCGGACAAGACGAGTCGGAAGGTCGTTGTTGACAACATAAGAACGAAGGCGTTAATGGTGGCGTCATGAACAACGCGATAACGTTGATTGTTGCTATCAATGATGATATTTGGGATAAAATTGATTATCGATATTGACGGGGATAAGTGTACAATAAATTTATACAACAAAAACTAGAACTGAAATCATACAAACAAGATTTAAGAGTTGACACTGCAAGAAATAAAAATTAATAAACAGTGCTTTCTTCTGCATTCTTACTTAAGGTATGCAGGAACTCGATGTGCTTGTCAAGCTGCTCGTCCGTCTTGCGGTTGTGGGAGTGCATTTTTTCCAACTGGAGCTGCGTGGCAGATTTCCTTGGGTCGTCTAAAGTGAATAGGTCACGCAGATCATGGCGAGTGAAGTACCTGTGGTAATAATTCATTCTCTAACTTAGAAAGGAGATAAGGTAATAACTCTCGAGGTTAGATAAAGTGAGTCATGTTTATGAAATGCCAGTTGTAAAGTTAACAACTGCTTGATATCCACTCTGAAGGATTTTCGACATTGCCGGTAAGTTTCAGCATACAAATTGTTTTTTCTGAGAGACAAAGGCGTTGTTGTGTAATCTAACAATGTATGCCTGTTTTAGGGAAAAAAACCTATCTACCGCGGGTCCCTGTTTAAATTGCCGTAAATACAAATATTCTTATTTAAAGTAAAATTGAACAAATCTTCAAATTCAAGTTTTTTTAAAGGGGTTTTATCTATAGCTTTCCAGATCTTTTTTTTCCCTTCATTTTCAAAGATCTTCGACAGTTCATAAGGATCGCGTAACCCCCGGTCTGGTGGTCTAATTGTCTTACCTAAAGGGGTTCTTTGAAGACCCTGTTGTTTGCTGCATGAGTGCATCCTTGAACACTTGCTTTCGATAGATCTTCTCTTCTATAGTGCCACAGGTGATGAGTCGATAGATAACAACGGTTCTCTTCTGGCCGATACGGTAGACCCTGAAAAAAGGTGGAGAATCGTGCTTTGTTTTTGTTTTGTTACAACATTTTGACTCAAGGAATCACGGGAGAACAGGCAATGGGACTCGAGGCCCCCTTCGAGGCCTGCCACCCGGAATCTACGGTTTAACGTCTTTATCCGAGAAGACGCGAAGGTCTAACCGTTTGCAGATGTCAGAGCAAAGACAGCACTTTTTCCTCAGTTATTTTAAGACCCTGAGTGAAGGTCCAGCACCGCGAATCGAACCCGGGCTTCCCACGCGACAGACTGGCACCTTACAAACTGGGCTAAACCAGGTGGCAGTATTCATTGTACAGCTTACAAGTCCTGATAAAGTGTATTTGCTACTAGAAATCGAGTATTTGGTTTTTTGGATAGAGATAAGAGCATAGCCCTAGTCAACACTAGTGCCGAAAGCTGAAGCTGAGACAGAATAGGCCTTATAATTCTAGTATAAGCCGAAAAAATTGAAATGCACATGAAGGCTGCTCAAGCTGATTCAAGTACAGCCAGGATTTTAAAATTAAATTTACATATAAAAGGGGTTTTAACACAATTCGTAAAGACACCAAACCTGTCAACAGCTTGGGCATCGGTAGCTGGATTCCAACTGGGATCAACTACAAAAAAATCATTTTACAAGCTTAAAATAAAAGAAAAACAAAATTTACAAAGTTACAAATTACAAACCAAGTATCAATGACAATGAAACGAATAAAAGCACTACCAAAGAACAGAAACAATAATGAATAACTAAAACCTTAATTGTAAGCTAGCTAACCGTAGAGGTTTTACACGGGTCACGAATGTGTTCTATTTCTGCGTGACTACCACGACTCGTTGAGCGTAGATAACAAGGAAGGTATGACAAAAACCTAAAAATTATAACTGCATGGAATTGATCCATATTCAGTTAGTTCGACATTTTATGCAAGATCTGTTGAGAGATGGCCCGAAGTAGAATATCTGAATATCGTAAAGTACATCATGTTTTCGTTAAGTCGCTTCACAAAGCAGGATAAAAAAACCATGAAAAGTCTTGAGGCCTACAAGTACTTTATTGCTGGCTGGGTACAGTGTGTGTTTGGCGGAAAAACAATTCCAGATGTCTCTCTTTTACTTGAAAGTGAGAAGTCTTATGTTTTCATTACGAACATGGAGAGCTAGCAAAATTACTAGAGGAAGCCAAATAGAAAAGCTGGAATCGTCGCACAATTAATCAAAGTAAAATACTTACAGATGACAACTCGATCAGCAGCAGTTAGTGTTATTCCTACTCCTCCGACCTAGGACAAAGCAGAATTTCATGAGGTGTAATGCTATTCGCTTTACGAACAATAACACTTTAAAACATCGATGACAAATATTTGAAAGTTTCAAAAAAAAATCGAAGGCCTAAGAAGCAGTTTTTAGAGAATTTTTTTTTTTTTCGGATTCAAATTTTATCAGGATTTTCTTTTCAGTTCTATCGATCAATTGGGCACATCGACTAATAAGCTAATACTTCCTGTAAACATCGCGTATACAAATGATTCTTAAAACAGTTTCTTCTGCATCACGATCGTTGGAATTGTTTTGAGAATGGAGATGAATACAGCTAATTTACGGTGCAATAGAATAAGGTATGTATCAGCATTGGTACAAGGTTTCGTTACACGTTTGGTCCATCTTCTTCTTGAGATTCCCTCAGATTTTTAATCAAACTTGAGCAGCAAATTTAGGCTATAAAAGCTGTTTAAAACTTACTAAAAACGTTTGCAGAAAAAAGCAACACAATAATTATTCAAACTGCTCATTGCGCTCAGATGTCTTTGGTCTTTGTTCCTTTAATGTTTAACTGAGTCGGTTGGATTCGTCAAGACTCAAAAACAAGCTTACGTTTCGACTGTCTGACCGGAATTATTTGTGACACTGGAAGAGTTTCCTGTTTTGTTAAACACTTGAAACACTAGTTTTGTGCACTCTTTTAGAGATAAATGGTAAGTATAGTGTTGTTTCAACTTTGTTTACAGTGCTGCTCAAACATACCTGTGTAGTAAGAAGAAAACAAGAGTACGACGAATCTTTTTGAAAGGTCGTGATTAAATGTTGCCTCTCAGACGTCTTGCTGATGGTCCCATCAATGCGTAGGACTTTGTGCCTCTGGTGAGAAAACGTCGATTTGTAAAGACGACTAGCAATTGATCAACTAACATGTTGTCACGGGGAGGGAAGGAGGGCGGGGAGGAATTCAGACGGAAGGAGGAAGGGCAGGAAGGAAGGAGGGAAGAAGGGAGTGAAGAAAGATGGGAAGGAGGGAGGGCAGGAAGGAAGGAAGGAGGGAAGGAAGATGGGAAGGAGGGAGGGCAGGAAGAGAGGCGGGAGTGAAGGAAGATGGGAAGGAGGGAGGGCAGGAAGGAAGGGGGAAAAAGGGAGTGAAGGAAGGAAGATGGGAAGGAGGGAGGGCAGGAAGGAAGAAGGGAAGAAGGGAGTGAAGGGAGTGAAGGAAGGAAGATGGGAAGGGAAGAAGGGAGTAGGAAGGGTAGGAAGGAAGGAAGGAAGATGGAACGGAGGAAGGCAAGAAAGTAGGAGTGAAGAAGGGAGAGCAGGAAGGGAAGAGAAAAGTAGGGAGGGTAGGAAGGAAGGTGTAGGCCGTATTCATAAATGGCGACGATTTTAATATTCTTTTGTCTACATTCAAAAAAGCCCTTCTAGTCTCGTTATAGGTAGCGTATTCTTTTGTAAATGAAGAAGAATGAGGCTAATGTATAGGGAATTGAGATGAATGAATATTAAAATTGACGCCATTCATTAACAAGATCAGTATAATAACCAGAATTTTGTGCAGACTTTAAGTTACCCGGTTCTCAATAACTCGCTGGATAATGTCCAGCATTTTTCTCGATTGGCTGAATACCAAGCATCGGTGTCCTTCAGCTTTCAAATTGTCCAGAAGTTTGACCAGAAAAACCATCTTGCCAGACTCCTGGATCAGCGTGCTATCTGATGGTCCCTTTTCTCTTGCATTCTTACCAAACAAGGTCGACTCCACGTTCTCTTTGTCGTCTTCATCTAAACCGAAGCTATTTGAGACATTAAAAACAATTTTTAGTTTGCTATCATTATGTACAAACAATTTCTCAAAGATTGCGCTGAGAGGTTGAGAGATGTAATGCTGTTGGTTCATTCTTGTAAAATTATAATCTCGGTTTTGAAGTTTTTAGGGAAGAGTGTTCTTATACAAATAACGCACTACCTTTTTGTCGTCATTGTTGAGTCCATTTTGTCTTATCTAAGTTTACATGGAACTTTCTACTTTCCAGTCAAGATTTTGTTTGATTAGCATCAATTTACCCTATTACCACTGGCTCCTATTCACGTCTGTTCTAAATCAAAAAGAAAGTTTGAAGTATTATTATGCCACTGTATTTAGTTACAGAAAATTGTTCAATATGCAATGGTTAATATTTACCCTGGAAGGTTAATCAACAACTTGTTTGAAACACTTGAGAAATTTTATTATAATATAACATAAAATAGTTCCTAACACAGTTCGTTTTTGTACAATAGTTCTGAGCAGTTTATTACCATTACCATTTATAACTATAAAGTATATAAAAACGATCTCTGAAAAATTTCTTAAAAAATCAGGAACTTTCGGCTATCTCACTATAGCTGTAGTACATTAGCCGAAAGCTCTTGATTTTTAAACATTTTATCCAGAGATCGTATTTAGATATTTTACAGTTATGATTTTACCTGGATGCTCTTCCATTTTTAAACATTACCATTTATCCTGAAGATAGATGCACAGTCCGAAAGCTCGATTTAAAAAAAAATTAAATAAAAGTATTTTTCTAATTTTAAGCTGAAGAGACCAATTTCAATTTTGAACTTCAAAAATTTAAATCTGTTTTAAAAGAAGAAAAAATTAATCAAGAACAATTACAAAGGTACACTTTACACTTACATGGAATGTTCCTCGTCAAGCCCTAACTGGGAACAAGCACGGGCTGATAACAAACGAGGATGGTCTGTGACTTTCTTCAACACGTTCAATTCAACAAGTGGTGAACGAGTCGTCATCAAAATCTAGATACATAGAAAGAAATTAAGGTTGCTGAGAATCTCTTAGCTGAAAGTCAGTCTCAGCATCCACTGTTGGGTCTTTCCACATATTTCTAAGTTGCAAAACCATAAATAAATCTTTGGGTGTAAAAGTACCCCTAGAGAACTCCGTTTCTATAAAATATGTATGGATTTCAATTGCCTAAAATTAAACTTTCAGTGTACAGTTTAAACAAAAACAACAACAACAACAACAATAATAATAATAATAATAATAATAATAATAATAATAATAATAGTAATGGTTTATTAACAGTATTTCCACATGGTGGCTCTACACTAAACAATTTTTTTACAATTTCAATCTATTTCGCACCTTGACCATGTGCTTTAACTCAATGGACTAAGATTTGGATCAAAGCGTAGCACTTACACGTAATATTAAAGTAGCGAACGATTACTACACCGTAAATCCTCGAATTTAACGTCTCCCCTAGAAATTAGTACCCCCATAATTCCCCTCCATTTCCCTCCCCCTTCAACCGGGCGTCATATAAATAACAAACGTTTATTCTAGAGCTGATCCTCGAATTTAACGTTTCCCTTCGAACAAGCGGCACCTCCGAACAAACGCCCCCTCACAAAAACCACGTTATCCAAAATCTGAGATAAACATAACCTCTCGAGGAAGTGCCTCTGTTCCCCTGTCTTCCCCCTAAGCCAGAGTCAACACATCATTGTTATTTAAGAGAAGAAAAGGCGGCATACTTCTAGGATCAAAAACACAAAAATGCGAATTGCCTTCTTTGATTGTCGGTTATTTTAAGGTGCATACCTCCTTTACTCTCTCCAAAGCAAGAAAATCCCGGTAGATCTGAATCTGAGTATTCGACATGTACAGCCACACAATCAGGTCATTTTTTCTTGTCAGACTACTAGGCATTCTTTGGAAACAAACACGGTGAAGTTCATAAGTTTTTCTAAAAAAGACTTGGATATCAAAGAACTTTTATTTTAAAGCAGTTAAACAGCTATTAACATCTTGGTAATGGATTTGGCAAGAAAATGAGAGTATTATTGTGAGTGAGTCAGTAAATGAGTATGTATTAGGTAAGGGGAAAAGTTAGAGAGTAAAATAAATGAGTGAGTGAGTTGGTAGTGTACGTAAATAAGTGAGTAAGTTTGCAAATAAATAAGTGCGTAATTCAGATAGTGAGTCAGTGAGTGAGTAAGTAAGTAAGTACGTTAAGTGTGTAAGTAAGGAGCTCAGGGTAAATGCTGATTGACCGATTCGTGTAACACAGAGGATTCCTAAAGATGTTTACGAATAAAATTCGAAAAACATTTAGGATACAGAATTCTTTGTCACCCATCATCATTTACTAGTCAGTTCTCTTACAAGTGTCTTGAAACAGCCGAATCGACAGACGCGAATGGGGTTAATTTCTGTTTTTTCATGTTTGAACTTGAGTCAGACACATTGACTAACTACCCGAGTACTGCGCAAGCTCCAATACACTGTACAACAATAAATTATTCCCTTACTTGACACCCGCATCAACTTTATTCTCTCCAACCGCGCCCGAGTTTTCCGCCACGTTTTTGTTCCTCTTTTCAAGCACCATTGCTTTCGTTCGCCTCAGAAAATGAGGTTCAATAAGTTTACGAAGGCTTTCCGACATCTCTAACCCAATTCGCTTCTCATAAGCACTGGCATCTCGCTCACGGGCCTGAAATAAAAGTAGTTTACTCAAATTTGTTTGATAAATCATAACACCAAAATCATCGAAAGGATAAGAACCACGCACCTCTTCTAACTACACTTGATACCAAGCCCCTCAACTTTGGTCCCAGATATTTCCTTAAGCCCTGTTTCCTTGATGACAAGGAAAAAATACTCGTAAAGATGGAGAAAAGTGGACAATTTTTCCTTGTCAAGAAAAAGCTGGAATGCAAGCTTTTCCATGACACGTCTGAAATTTTCTTGTGTAGGCGGACAGCAAGGAAAACATGACAAGGATATATGACGTCCAGGCACAACTGAAAACTTGTCAAGGAAACCTTGCTCGTTGTATACACGAAAAAGAGAACCTCTTTAACGAAAAATGTAAAGGAAAACTTGTTGATCATTTCCACGAACAATAAAAAATGTCAAACAAATTTGTAAGGGAAAATTGCTCGAGTAATCGAGTCCTTATTTCGCCAGTTGCAAGGAGCCAAAAATTAGTGTACCTGGACTAAAAATACTTCTTTTGGTTTTTACGCACGTTTTTTAATTATCTACGTGCAAATATCTTGGCAAATATGTTTTTACCTTCGGCTTTGGAAAGTGTAAACTTAAAAAGAACTACACTTAAAAACAACATCATTTTTGGGGTTTATAACAAATTTAAGTAGCTTTGCCATTTTAATAAATAATCAATGATAAGTTGAATGTACAAAGTGTGATTTCGTTCAATGGAATGGTGGCGAAACACCTAAACATTTTGCAAGTTACAACACGTATTTTAAACTTCTGATTGCCTTACGTTGGTGTTAAGCTTGTTGTAGGACTGTGTACTAGTACCAGATTAAGATTTGTACCTTTTTGCAAGACAAAATTTACTGTGATCCCATTTACGAACAGGAACTAAAAACATTCAAACATTCAAATGTAGTTGAGCCCCGATAATTCGACTTGGATAATTCGAAATCCCCGCTTAATCGAACAAAATCAAATTTACCTAGGACTTGTTGTTAAATACAAAACAAATTAACTCAAACTCGATTAATTCACAGACGTATTGGTTTTGCTGTTTAATTCTTATATTTCAATTTTTTAAGCCAACTAGGTCATTTATTGATCCGACGAAAGCAGTCTTCATAAATGGTTGCCTGCATTCAATCCGTCCTAATCCGAAGCCCCGCTAACTCGAGTTGTTTTCCGTTTTGTATCGGAGTTTAAATGAACGGGGTAAAACTGTAGTGAGTAGAATGTGAAACAGAAGGAAGGTACAACTGAAGTATTTCGTCTTTTACAAAGAATCTTTGCTGCAACATGCTTACTCGAACAATGGGGTTTTCGTATTCTGCTTTGAATGTTCTTGACGTTCCTAACAGCTTCCCTTGACACACAAAGTCAAACAACGACCACATTTCCTGAAACCAAAAAAGAAGGTACAGAAATTAGTTTGTTCGTCATCATACAGTACAAACCCGCACACCTGAAAAAAAAAACGTTTATCTTTAAAAAAAGTTATGTTCTTGCTCGTAAATGGTCTGAAAGAAAGTGCTGGGGCGTTTTTTTATCATTTCCATTGAAGTACATACAGTATTTTTTTGTACAAGTAGCTGTATCCTTTATTTCGAAAAATACAGTGAAAGTAGCATCAAACAAATTGTGTTATTTTCAGCAAAACATCAAAATATATATAGTTCAGTGCTGTAAAGCGTTCTCTGACTGTTTCAAGTGTCGATAAGTTTCATGCTCTGTGTTAGTGTCTTTGCTACGTCACTTCGGTTGTTCATGCAGGGAGCAACACCTGCAATAACTTGTCTTTCAGCTAATGACATATCTCGCTGCTTTTCAGCCATTTTAATGTCTTGCCTGTCAACAAGAGACATGTCTTTTGCCTTTAAGTTCTGTATAAAAAACGATTCTCTGGTACTCATTTTATCGATCTCGGAGGATGAAGAGCCAAGGACTTAATCTTTTGCAAAGATAGCACAAACATAATTGGCCCTGAGCAGGAAGTGGACACAATAATTAACCAGCCATGATCATGTGAGGGGTGATATCCGCTAAAAATCATTTGCAAATTATGATCTCCTTCACATTCACATAAATTTATGGAATACATTTTTTATTGCGAGAAAATAAATTTTATAAATTAAAAACTTCAGACTGAGCTGAAGCAACACGAGATAGAGGCAGGATTGAATTTGAAGAACAGGATAAAATTTAGGTAATGTGTTAAGTAATGGGCTAAATTCTAATCTACAGTAGGTTTGAGTTTATGTTTTTTGTTTACAGTCAGCTTGTTCAATTTTGTTCCGAGTCTTAAATCAGGTCCTGGATTTGCAAGGGTCTTGATTTGGGCCATTGTGGCTGGAGTAATCACTACCATTTCTACTGTTCCACAATCTCTGTCTTCTTCTGTTGTTCTTCAGTACTTCATGTAACCTTCTTCTGTTGTTCTTCAGTACTTCATGTAACCTTCTTCTGTTGTTCTTCAGTA
>JAOBRD020757357.1:0-13988 GCA_027575215.2 Hydrozoanthus sils
CTGTGAGTGTCTCTGTCTCTCAATATGATTTGCTATTTGCTGTTACATTTGTTTGTATGCGTGTTATATTCAAAACCCCTGCTCAAATCCCTCACGATCGCCATTTTCAGAAAAGATTGGCAGAAAATTGACCTCTGTTTTGGCCAAAAATTCAAAGCTTTCTACTACTAAGAGATTGACATAAGAATTGGTTTATACACATAGGTAAAAGCAACAACATCTTATGCGACTGAGTTCTGAGCATCTGAAGTGAAAGTAGACGTCGGAAATAAGGATTGTAAACGTCGCTTGTGACACGCAACACCTTGTTTTGAAACCCTGAATATGGTTACACCAGGGCTGGATTTGTTCAAAGGCTGGTAAACTTTAACCCTGGGTTAAACCAAAACTCGAACAGTAAGTTCTTCTCTAAGGAAAGGTTAACAGTTCTTATAAAATACTGTTTAGATTTTCCATGGAAAAACACCCTAACATTCCAAATTTAAACTCAAATCAGTCAGACTTTGTAAGGTTGAAAATTAAGAGGTTATATTATTAACCCTGGGTTAGTGCTAATCGGCCTTTAAACAACTGAGTCCGGTTAGTTAAGCATATATTCCCTGACTCTAATTAACTTTAAGCAAGTGTGTTAGTTATTATGTTTTAGATGCACAGTACTGGTTGACTGAAGGTAACATATTTTAAAGCATACATATTATATATTAAGTAGATTGAGATAAGATTTACCAATGCACACAATTTCCCTGGATGTGTTTGTCCTTTCCACATGACAGCCTGACCATATATAAGAACTAGTTAAATTGATGACCTGATTGTTTTTTGGAATTAGTTTGCCCTCCTTAGCTTGACAACTCTGAAATGAACAGAACAGTTTTTGTAATAAGCCTCACGACTCACAGAGTGTTATAGGGTTTTAGGAGCCTACAAAGGGGTGCTCAGATGTTGCTTCTTATTTTTCAGTCTTTTGTCACATCTTTTTCTAGTGTTAAATAATGTCACTGTTGCATTTTTCAACTGGACAAAATTTCGCTGTCATAAATTTCAATTTTAAGCAATTATTTGCTTTGCTAATTTCTTTACAGCTCCAGTTTATTAATCCTTGTCAAGAACAATCAGATAAACATGATGAACAGATATATCTGTCTCGTTAGGGCATTCTAAAATATTTAAGCTTGGACAAAAAATATTGTGAGAAAATGATTAAATGTATTCCTGAACGTTTTGATACATAGTTGCTCTCTAATGCCCTTTGTCACTGTCGCAAATTGTCAATGATGCTTTTCCCAATACTTCTGTTGCTTGTCGACACTTTGACAATTATTGCCTGTCACCTCAGTTAAAGACTGTGTCACCTGTCACAAAAACCCCTTTGTAGGCCCCATTTTAGGTAGGCTTATGTTCAGAAACTAGAGGAGGAAGAGGACATTTTTAAGATTTCTCAAACAAGTCGAGAATGTAACTAACTACAGCAAAATTAACCATTAGTGTTTGCATGAATTGTACCCCCCAAAAAAAGTTATCTGTAGTAACATTTCACAACTATTTTTGTTTGATAATCATGTCTAAGGAAATCTTTATGGATGGAATGACCCGTTATCAGATTCACCCAAGGTCATGCTAAGAAGCACTCTTGACTGATAGCAATGAATTTATACTCCAGTAAGTATATACACAGTGTTGTTTTTTTTAAAATAAAATTGTTTATAACCCTTCCAAAACATTTCTCTCTGTCTCAATGTTAAGAAGTACGAAATTAGAAAGCATGATCTACCTATTATTTTGATACTTACTGTCTGACTATATAGAACAATGCAAACAATATCGAATGGCAACTTGTTGTAAGTTTTTTTTATCACAGAATTAAGTTACTAACTATTTTAAGAAGCAACACTAGAAAAATCCCAAAAATTCACTACAAGTCAAATTGAAATATCACAAGTGGAGACCGTGATAGGGTAGGGTCAAACTGTTTTCTATCTTTGATAAAAAATAAATTTTATATTATCTATAATAGTTATTAAGACCACAGCAAGGCTCAAATAAAAAGGAAAAAATTTGCAGTTTTGACCCCCTCACCCATCCTCTCCTCCCCCTTGACTTCTCGGGATTTGACCTTGGGAGTCAGGAATTTCTTAGAGTATTAATACAATTGAATTTTTTCTTTTAAGAAGGTGCAAAAAGCCGTTTAAGCTTGTCAAAAGAATCTTTCAGTTCTTAGTGTCATAGTATTTAGGGTTTGTTTTACTTCCGTTCTCTTGTTTAGATTCGCTCTGATCATAATCTCGCTCGATTAACTATGCTTTGATCCAACTGAACACAGTCTATCAAAATATTAATCATATTATTAACAACAACTTAAAACACAAACAGATGAAACAAACAAACCATTTTTCGCCTAACACTGCGGTAATTTTCAAAGATGTAGCTTATCAGCTTTTTCAAACCACCAACTACTTTCAAATTTCTAGTTTAAGCCAGATGTCTGACGAACAAACTACAAAAG
This sequence comes from Hydrozoanthus sils, assembly GCA_027575215.2. Classification (NCBI taxonomy): domain Eukaryota; kingdom Metazoa; phylum Cnidaria; class Anthozoa; order Zoantharia; family Hydrozoanthidae; genus Hydrozoanthus; species Hydrozoanthus sils. The sequence goes on from JAOBRD020757357.1 coordinate 2,504, forward strand.
GGGCAAAAGATTCTAGATGGCGTTTAATCTGCATGACATACTAATCTGAAATATAATTTGTATGAAAAAATAGCTGAAGCACTCAGCCATGTTTTAAGATGAAGTATCTTCCTTGGCGAAAAAACGTATTTGATAATATTCACGAGTGGATTAAACGAAATAAACCGAGATAAAATGTATTTGCGGTATCTCTGATCAACGACACGCTTGGTGTAGCATGCGGCCCTCAAAGTAGATTTATAGGACTTTATGCTTTTATTTGTGTCCCTAATTCAGAAAATCTCTATACTACGAAGGCTTAAAACGAGCAAGGTGTTGAAAACTTTAAACGCGCAACACCGTATATAAGTAGTTATTCGCAATTTCGTTTAATTGTTGAGCAGCACTTGAATGGCTTACCATGATGGGTTGCGGATAAACACTCGGCCATTGCGTATCGAAGTAGAGCAAAATATTCTGTACTGCATATTCCTGTACGAACAACAAACAAACGTAGTAAGAGTTGATGAGGGTTACTTTAAATTCTGAAAGCAAAATTACGAGTTTATATTGTAATTTCCCCGGAGTAAACTGCCTTGTGTCCCAAATGCGTTTAGACACACTAAGTAATTTATCTCGAGCTGATCTGATATCAATTTTCTGCCCTTATTTTGCACAGTCTCTTACCTCCGGGTATCTGAACTTGTACTTAAGTTGACCGTAGGAATTCTTGAAGCAAAATCTTGCCACAAATTCCCAGTTCTGTAAGAAGAGACATAAAATGAACCAAAGTTTATAATTATAACAATGAAAGAAGCAATTACAAACTTTCGGTATAACGAACGACACATCTCGTTTATTTTTGCAATCCTACTCGAGTTAAGCTCACTTACGCTTTTAGTGTTGATTTCTCCCGAAATTATTTTCGGCAAACAGCCGTGTGACACTAAAATCACCGCCAAAGTAACGCATACTATTGACCACGAACGAAACACTGCCATGATTCCCGAAACCTTTGACAGTTGCTTACTTGCGACAAGAATCGTATCCCTGGAACCGAGTCTGTTGTCATGATGATCTCAAAATAAAATCAGCGGGGGTTACCCCAGTCTAGTAAACTACTCCGTCAAACTGTTTTCCAGTTTCCCAGTTTTCGACGTCCACTTCTTTGAATGAGCAAATAAATAAAGTAAAAACCCGCCTGTAAGAACCTACAATTTTCAAGGTTTGGCTGAACAGTTTCTTTTAAATCTTATATTTTTGGTAGTTATTACAGGTACGTGGATTGAAGACAGACCCCTCTCAAGAAGAACACTTCTGCAAAACGAACACCAAATGTTGGTCCCTGCCGGGTGTTTTCTTATGTCATTTAAGGTATTTTTTTTGTTTTAGACTTAAAAGTCTACAATACGGACACCTCTCTAAAAATGATAGTTGAAGCCGGTTCCGAAGATGTCCGTCTTAGAGAGGTTTGACTGTATATCGTTTCTAGGGCCGGTCTTGAACTTACCTCATCTTAATATTACGCGCGTTTTCAAAATTCAGATATCCAAAATGGAGAAACTGTAATTCATGTTTTTTTAACCGGAGACAACACTAACAATCCAAACGAACCTAAAAAGAAGAAACGCGAGCCTGGAATGTGTACTCGGTGTGTTGTGTTTCACGTATAGTTTCCTACTGAATGCAGACCCGTAGGGCACCAATTATTTAAAAAAGCAACATATCTTATATTTTTTCTAAATTGGTTTTGAAGTTCAAAAGTTTGAATAATATCTAGATTTTCAACGTTAGTTTTGCCTGCCAGTTTTACGTTTCAGTCTCAAACAAGGGTTCAATAACGTCTTCTTCTTTTTTTGGACGACAGGCAAATCGAATTAAACTCTGTCGTCTGTCGTCCGAAGAAGAAGAAAAAGACGTTAATGAACCCTTGATCTCAGACAACCTTTTTTCAAAATTTCCCCGGAGGAATATACCCCGGGACCCCCTTTAGACTCGCACATTTGGTCCGTCTTCTCGTTCGATCCGGCCGTGCCGACCCTCCCGCAAAAGCCCCTTGGCCATTGCCACGGGCCTGCATTATTGAAATACAGAAAGCCGGAGAAACTCAGATAACATGATATTTTTACAGCAGAGTAAGGTGAAACTTGAGAGAAAATTACTTCGTATGTTAAAAAGGTCTTAAAACTAATAGCGCTGTGAATACAAAAAGGGTACTACGGATGGACAAGAGTCGAGAACAACTGACTGAATCAAAATTTGAGAAAAATGTTCGACCTTACAGTCTCCAAAACTTTTGACTTCAGTCCTTCAAACATTTTAAATATGTCCGGGATAGCCTGCGTAGTGGCTGCTGACAGACTCGTTCCTAGTCGTTTCGAGGGGAGTTAGGGCGAAGGGAATGATAGGAAGGGGGAAAGGAAGTTTCCCTTCCCATCATTCCCTTCGTCCCCATTCCCCTCGAAACGACTGGGAACGAGGTAAGACCAGGCTCTTATTTCGTTCGCGCGTTCAAGTAAAAAACAGCCGCTACACATGTCTTGGACGACGCCTGTCAGTTGTATCTGTTGTGCTACTTCAAATTTTTCTTTAATATTTAAGTTGATATATGCAGTACTTTCCTTTACGTTTATGGGTTGTTGGTTCCCACTGTCCGAATACAGCTAAGGCCCGTTTCAAAAGCCGTGCTCAACAAACACGGCGTCTAAAACAAACCTTAATTAGCTCGAGTTAAAATCGTGTAGCACGGGTCAGCTTGTCGTGCTACCCGACTATGGCGCGGGTTGGTTTCAAACGGCGTGCTTAATACGTGCCAATCTTTCGAAATTTTGGATTTTCTAATATCAGTTCAGGAAACACGACTGTAGCACAGCTTATGAAACTGGCCTAAATTGCATATTAAACAACGCCGCGTTAAAGTCCTTCAGTAAATACTCACCTGTTTTATGTATTTGATTTCAAGCGTTTTTGTATATCTGTTGTTACGTATATCAATAGCCCTTTTTTTTTATTTAAGCTTTGAAAAATACTGTTCGTAATTGTGTATTTTTGATCCGCACAGCTGTTACAAGATTCGGACAATAAAGACAGCTCTAACAGAACAAGTAACATCTTGTTGCGTTAGGATAAAAAATCACAAAGGAAAAAATACAACGGACTTAATTATGGCCTCCATTTTCTTTTAATTTCCATGTTGATTTATCGAAGTTTGGTGCTTTCAAGTCCGACAGCCGTCCTCGCTTTTTTTATCATCTTGCTGCCCTGCTGGGAAAAAAAATACTTCTAAAACTGTATTTACATAAAGCTTTCCTTTACTGAATTAACAACCGAAAGTGGTCGTTGATCTATGTATACAGGGGTTTATTGTCTTGATACAAATTTCGCAATATACCATATCATATCAGTATTGTTGTTTCAACTCCCCAGTCATATTTTTTAGAATGCATCTAGACCAGAATAGTTTTCATACAATTCGGGCAAGACGTGCCAGACTTATCTTTGCTCTAAGTATAGTTTCTAGATTGTTTTTGTTGAACTGACTTGGTTTACAGTGTACTCCGCGCATGCGCATGCGCCGACTTAAATATCCAGACATTAGTTTACACGTTTTCTGTGTTTGATTGATTATACCTGTTCTAACTGTGTATTTGCAGCTCATTAGTCTTTATAAAAACTTTCTTTTTCTTTTTAGACTGTTAATGACACAAAATGAAAGCCATAAATGGATGATTTATATGGAAGGAATCCACAAATTCGTTCGTACGTCAATTTATTTTGACGAAACCTCGCGAAGATGATATAGCGTTATATTTCATCTTCACTTATCCCATGATCCGTTTATCGCTAAACAATTTTTTTGTATACGAATCAAAGTTCTTTGGTGACTAAAGTCATCATTTCAAAGTGAACTCGACGAGCTTGCTGTTTTTTTATGACTTGTAGGCGTTTTCCGTTCGTCGATTTTTTTATTTCTAAATATTTCTTATATTATTACATACTTAGAAACTTACATAGTATATCAGTGAAAAATAGAGTATCAATCACACGTGCTGATATCAAAAACAGCCAATCAGAACGCACGATTTATATATTAGTATCTCCGTGCGGTCCTCGATGTATCAAACGACCGTTACAACATCTTTTCTTTTTACCGGATTTTCTTTCCCCCTCTCAAATATGAACCAGACATTCCTTTTATATATCACATATACATATTTGAGCAAAGTTGCTTTGTCCCTTAAAATAAGCCGGATGCTATTGATTTATTGTGTGAATCAGTATTACACCTTTCAAGTACTCGTTTATACGTCAAATTTAGAGGCTTGAAAAGATTTGCACAGCTATATTAAGGTTTAAGTAATTAATCGGGATGCGATGCTACGCGGACCAGTATATCCCAATTAACTGTCCAGCGTTCAGTCAAATAATTCCTGACCTTTTTCGTTACAAAAAATATTCAGAAACCACTTAGGCTCTCGGATAAGAACAATTTAAAAACAAGCTGACAGAAAAATTCTTAATTTCATTACAACATTATGCAAAATTGCGAATTTGTCACCGCTAAAGTTTAACTATATTGGCTTGCCTCCCGTGAAGGCCCGGGTCAAATCGTGTCTTTGTGGCAACAATAGGCGTGAGTCACCTTGACAAACCTGGGGAACTTCAAAAGCAGCCGTTGAACATCTTAAAGCTGGAACGATTTCTAGAGAAATTTTATACTCCATCTGGAAAAAAGTTCATGGGTTCAGCCAAAATTTATTTGTTGGTGTTAAAATAAAGTTTGACGTTCGTGGGGACCCCGTTGAGCGATGTCAACTAACCCCATCAGTCTCCGTGGTGCAATGAAGCACTTGACTCTCGTATCAGCTGTAAGAACTACAAACTTTATCTCGACGTTCTTAGATGCATCATGAGGTATAAACTTGAATAAAAAATGTGAAGAAAAAAATTGATAGACGATCTTGGGTTCCGTAAAGCGTTTCCATGGTAATTTTCACCCCGCTCCTTTGTATGCGTATTGTTAAAAATTTTTTCCCAGATCACATGAAAACTTGAAAAATATTTTCCGTACGAAAAAAGTGTTTGACTAATTAGCTTCATATGTACGTTTGTTGTACATTTCAAACACGCGCTGTGAAATTGGAAAAATTCAACCCGATTGAGACGCGTTACAATAAATGGGTTTCTGACAACTAGCTGCTGAGTACCTTTTTAAAGAACTGGGTTTCCGATATCGAGTTTCCGTGCAAACTCGTACATAAGTTTATTTCTAAACACGACTAGTTCCACCATGACTTCTCTATAGAGCTGGTCTGTTGCGTTAGTACTCGCTTCAGGGCATCGTAAACATAGTATTTTTTATGCTTGACTTTGTTTCAAAAGACAGGTCGAACCAAAACACGTTTTTCGGAATCTTCACGAGGAAATTTCTGTGTTGGGTAGCGATCAAACTTCTGATGGCAATTTTTTTTAAGTGACAGGAAGTGAATTATTCATAACCGCTAAACCACCGGCTGCTTCAACAAGACGAACAGCCGGGAGGTTGGACGCAATTGTTTCCAAAATATGCTGCTATTCTCATCAAAAGCGTTGATTGCCGTCGTTCATAATAGCACTTCGAGAAAGCAAATTTGTTGCCATTTACGATTGGAAGAGGAAACACAAGCAGTGAAAATTTTTGTCGTGTGTAATGTAAATTTCCTAAGCTGATTATCAGAAACGCGGTGATTGGCTGAAGAGGTTGTTTTCGAGTTTTGCTGCCACCCGTTAACCAATGAGGAGACTCCAGTCCTGGCATATAGTCTCATTCACACAGGCAGTGTCTTTATTTTCACTATAATCGCAACACTGACGGTGATTTGGGTGTAGAAAGAAGGCTTAAGCCGGCCTCAAGGTAATTTTAAATGTTTGCGATCTTTCACGTTTTGTCTGTTTCAGCATTCGTCTTATCAGCTGCGGTGACATATGTGGTTTTCTATTATCTCGCGAAGACGCCAAACCAGAGCGAAGCGTTTATCCTCCTGTAGTTGACTTTAATGCAACGTTTGGTGTTCGCATATACTTAAGGAAAGATGTTTGTAACACCAATTTATACAAGCAGATCTTAGTAACGTCAGGGAATTCGCTTGTAAACAACCCTACAAGGGATATGGACGAATTTTTGCGGTAAGAACGGAACCATGGCCTTTCTGTTGTCGTCTCGGACAAGTCCGGGCCCAGCGCATTATCGTTTCACAACTGAATTTGTTGATACTCGCATCAGCGTAAAGATGCTTCCCCAGGAAAAAAATTGAGCATCAGAACTGTTACTCAAAAGCATTGGTTCGATCTGGAGTGATTGTAACCCGTTTCACTCGAATAGCAAATTTTACTTCTTCAGTATATAACCGTACTAATCGCAACGGTTTGTCAGCTGGCTCGCTTTTTTCCATAATTAATCGCAAAGAACACTCGCGATTGCTTTGTAGCGTTGCAAGTTTTTATTAAAAAACCAGATCAGCGTCATTTCATGAAATTTTAAATTATCCATCGACGAGGAAGCTTCAATGATTTCATATGAACCAGATTCTAAGCCAGTTTCGATTTGTATTTTTTTGTCGTGTGGATGGTATAGTAGATTCTGTGAAGGTTCATACCATTGGCATTGTTAGTCCGATGCATAAATTTCATTTAATTTCTGAAAGCTGTTTATTGTGTATCTCGTATTTTCAGCGCAAAAATATTGTACTTGAGAATTTATGTAAATCTTGCTAGAATGTGCTGCACTGTGAGACAAATTTCGCAGTACATAAACTTTCTAACGAAATCGGACCGTGACCAAAACCATACAGGCAAAAATTGTAACTGTAGTTATGTGTTCGTGTGTCACATCGTTTTGCAGTTGTACCGAGCTTTCCTTAAAATCAGTTGTTTGATTCAGTTTAAAGCTAGCATAGAATATCAGGTTGTTGCATTGTTTTCTACTGTTTAATTTTGCAAATTCGATTGAAAAGCGATTTTGTTTGATTTCCTCTGCAGTACAATGAATCGGCGAAGCGAAAGAGCCAGAACTCGAAATGCAGGTCGAAAGCAAATCGAAGGCGAGAGTCAGGCGAACACGAAAAGCACGAAGGAGTCAGATTGTGAAATATCAAACAGTAATACTGCAATATTTGCCAATACCTTGAGCAACAGAAGATCAGAACGTTTAGAAAATTTTGAAAATTGTGGGAATCGTCCGCGAGGGACACAAGAAGCAGTAAGTGGTGGTAGCTTTTTGGGACCGTTTGTTCCACCAAAGTGCACAACACCAGCTGTAGCAGTGTCACCGATGTCTACCAGTCCGTGTAATTTAAAACCAAAATCTCCGCGCAGGAAAGATGATTTAAAACGGAAAAGCATCACGGATGAAGACAGCAACAAACCTAAGAAATTTCTGTCTGATTTGAATGGAGGGCACACTCTTGCAAACAGGATAACTAAAAATGGAACTGACTCAAAAAAACAACCCTTCATGGTTGCCAGGCAGTTGACATTTGAAGATTCTGACAGTGTGAAAAATGGTAACAGCTTGGAGGACGAGAATACAGACAGTACTATCTCAGACGAGGAGGTTGAACATAGTATGGAAACAACTCCACAGAGCTTCGATCTTCAAAACAGTACGACCACTGCTATGAGCACAAAGCGAATGGGTTCCAACAAGAGACCAGAAAACCTTGTATCAAGGACTCCAACACCCACTCAACAAAAATATAAAAAAGGGGATATTGTGCAAATGCTAACTGGAATTCGCAAAAAGTTCAATGGGAAACAATGGAGGAGATTATGCTCTAGAGAGAATTGCAATAAAGAGTCCCAGCGGCGGGGATATTGCTCAAGGCATCTTTCTCAAAAAGGACGCTCTATAAAAACTCCAAATATACCAGGGCATAAAAAAGGCAAAATAAAAGGGAGGGGAGAAATCGAATGGGAATCAGGGGGAGACAGTGAGGGAAGTGTTGAAGGAGAATGTTCACACGAGGGTGGAAAAGCTGATATTGGCAACAAGGAAGTAGAGGCAGCAGCAATGCTGATGTCTCTTAGCAGTTCTCGTTGTGCGACACCTTTCTCAAACCCTACTACTCCTTTGCCACTATCACCAAACATTGCACAGTCTCCCTCCCCGTCTCCATTTAGCTATTTTAATCAGGGACATTCAAATGGTGCAATCAACAGATCAGTCACTCCAGTACGTAACTGGGGACAGTCTGCCATGTCAAGGTCAGGAAGATCTTCTAGTTCAGAACTCCTTTCACCATTTTTTCCTGTGACCTCTTCAGTTTCAAATGCTGTTAGTCCAGATTCTGGTATTTGCAGAGACGTGGATACTGGCAGTTTGGCAAGTAACACTCCATCTTTGATTTCTCCGCTCCCATCACTCTCGCCCCATACACCAACCAAACGAACATTTTCACCAATCTCACCACCTGCAGGAACTAAGAGAGCATTCTCACCAACCCCTCCAACTCCTCCGGCCATTTCTTCCAAGCAGACCTTTTCGACATTACCCTTTGCACCATCTGCTATTACCCCACCTAAAGCAAAACCTGGTCGAGTCACTCTATATTCGCCAGTGCCGCAATCGTTACCAGTAACATCTATAAGCACATTTCAACCAGTTTCTCAAAGTTCCAGCTCTAAAAGAAACCAGGAGCCTTTGGCTAAACAGAAAACAACACCACATAAACTTCGAGTGAATACCAAGGTTTCGGAAAACTTAGCTGTGGATCAGTCAACTCATTCTCCAAAATCAAAACTTCAAAATAATTCTTTACATGTTAATGTGGAAACAAGTGACTGTTCTCAAGTATCAACAGAAGTACAGCCTGTTCAATATTCCGTTAACTTACCAGAAACACAAGTTACAGCAGTTCATATTGCAGTGTATCCCTGGCAAACACTTTTACCATCATTAACCTCGACTCCATTCAAAGATAGTAAGGACAATGCCAGGACAGTTCCACAGCCCAGTCTACAAACTTGTGAAAGCAGTACTACATCTTCACAAAGCAAGTCTGGAATAAGCCAGTTATCAAATAATTTATCACCCAAGGATGCAAGTGGGATTGTAATTGCTGTCAGTGAAAAGAACTTGAGTGATGAGACAAAAGCAGATGAAGAAGTTGCAATAAATTTGGCAAGAGGATTACCTTCAAAGAGTGTAGGAGCTGTTCATGATGAAGACGAGAAAGCCATTCCTAAGGTTGGTACTAGTATTAAAATATTTATTGAATTTTGATAATTATTCTTTATCCTGGTATCAAAATAATGAAATCATTATGATTAGGAGAATATGGCATAATGTACAGTTGAACCTATATTAAGCAGTCACCCTTGGAAATGGCTAAGTGACTGCTTAACATGGGCTGAGCTCATGATACATGTTGTATAAACCTGGGGGGGGGGGGTACTCTGGGGTCAAAAGGGTAGGGATAACGGTTGGAAAAGTCCCCAAAATACCCTAAAAATAGCAAGGGATAAAAATTTTCTACCCTAAAAAATACCAATTCATGAAAGCTAAAATTTTCCCTGGGTAGCTAGCGGGTTGGCACTAAGCCACCTCAAGTTGTGCTGAATGTGATATGCAATGAATAAAGGCGGGCATGTAATAGAACATTCACTAAAGGCTACTTTTAAAACTTTTACCAGTGGGCACATTTGCTAAAACATGGGACTGCAAACAGTCCAATAGCTTGGTGTTTTAAACCCTAAAAAAAGTACCAGGCTCCTGGTTTAACACCGGATTTCTTTTTACAACCCCTACAAAATACCGGACTGGCAATTTTAACCCCTAAAAAATATGGTCATACCTACTATCCTAATATAGGAAGTACTCCCTGGATGTATAAAATACATCAATAAAGGTCAGATCACAGTGAAAATGCCATTTTATGTCACAATTAATGATGTAGTGTGCAACTCATGCATAACAATGCTAAAAATGACTTACTCTGTTAAAAGTAACTGTAACAACAACCTGATTTTATTAAAGAATAATAGAAAAATATTACTGCCAGTCATTAGAAAAAGACAAACTTATAGTCTTGTGTGTTGTTTGTTATTGTATAAACAGTAAACTAGTATTTGTCAAGTGGTTTTCTTTTACCAAGTGACTGCTTATTACAGGTCAAAACAATAAAAACAGCTCGTTAGGGCTTAGTATAAAGGATGACTGCAATGATAGAGGATTTAATTTTCAGTAATTTTAGGGAAGTGTAATTTTCGGGGCTTTTACAAGGGGGGTGGCTGCTTGATACAGCGCTGGTTAATACAGGTTTGACCGTAGTACAATTTTATCTTTGATGCATATTGCTATTATTGGTTTATTGATGATTTTTTTCAGGCTAATGATTTGTTTTTCTGTTTGACATTCATATGTTGATTTAATGAGAGCTTTGTGTACATCATGCAACAATGAGTTTTATAAATAGAAAAATAATACACTGAAATTGAACATCAGCCACAGAATTCTGACTAAGAATGATCAAAATTAATACTGTTTGCAGCTGAAATTGATTTGAAATTATTGTTGTTCAATGTAAAAACATGACTATTGTGATTAAAATAGATTAGGTTATTTATTTGTTTCTTGATTTGTAGTTATCTGCAATGTACTGTAAGGTATACAAGTGTGCAACTGAAAATTTGAATTTTTGATTGGTGAATATATATAAAGATTTTGTTATCATTTTGATGATAACAGTGTAATGGTTGCCTTTGTTTGTTGCAAATGCTGCTGTCAGAAAGCAATATTTTACATGGCTGCTAAAAAAGCAGTCTAGACGCTCAGACATACAAATCCTTTGACCTGCAGTTACCTGGATACTATTTGAGTAATTGAAAAGCAATTGGTGAAATATTTTTTATCTTATTTCTCTAAGATCAAAGCTAGAAATTTTGTTTCAGTAACAGGCACATCAAGGTACTTCAACAACAAATGACCTTTTTTTTAGTATTCAAATTTTAAGTATTGTGGTCACAGGTTTAAATATATATACAACTAAAATTTAGTTAAGAGGTACCTTGAGTGATGTTTCTTTCCATATCTTAATTATAAAGTGCTCCTGAAGCCATATTCATTCTGAAATAGCATTGTTTTACTAAAAGAACAGTAATTATTGTTGTGTTCAAGTTTAGTTACCTAACCTTTTGGTATTTATATAACCAATAGCATATATTTTACTTACACTTAGTCATAAAATTGCTGAAGCTTTAAGATGTATGATAAAGTGAAAACAACTTGGATAAGCAATAATTATAAGAGAACTTAACATATCTCTACAGGGCAATCAACTTTTCCTTTTTGAGTTTTGAGTTCCACTTGTCTGAAGGAAATTTCACTTGTTCTAGAGATATCGCTTAAGAAATATGTTACTTCTTAGACCCACCCCTAATAATTTCTTGTCATTCACTGTTTCTTTGTAAGAATAATGCTGACTGCACCTCTGCTATGCTCACAGCCCCCCCCGCCCCTCCCCCCAAAAAG
>JAOBRD020757463.1:0-13987 GCA_027575215.2 Hydrozoanthus sils
TCTTTCTCTCCTCTGATCTTGTCTATCAATTTAACTGTTAAATCTGCCAAACCGTCATGTCCCTCTTGGTTGAAATGGCGATAAATCAGCTCATCTTTCCTCTTCTCTTGCAAACTTAGGTTAGAATGGGCATTTATTCTGCTCTTATGCTTTTCTACGAATGAACAACACTTACCTATCGCACTTTCAATGTTTAAGTGGTTACTTTTGAGAGCCTTTTCAGCATCTTCTTGCTGCAAAAATAAAAAGCTTGTCTACTTAATCAATAATTAACAGTTACAGTACGCGGTGAAGTTTTCTATGAGTCAATAGTCAACGAGGGCAAAGCGAGAGGTAGAGTTTCTATGAGTCGATAGTCAACGAGGCGCGAAGCGAGAGGTGGAGTTTTCTATGAGTCAATAGTCAATGAGGCGCAAAGCGAGAGGTGGAGTTTTCTATGAGTCAATAGTCAACGAGGTGCGAAACTTAAGGTTGATTATTATAGAATCATAGAAAACAACATCAAGTAGTGTAATTGTTTTAGTAGAAACAAACTAGTATAATACCTTCAAATTTAAACAGATAACAACGAGTGTTTAAGTACAAGTCCGTGTTACAAGCACTAAGCAACCTCCCAGTGTTCTGCGGCGTTTCACATTTCCCACATCAGAATGTTTAAATTTTCATACTGAGAATACATCGGCTAGTATACACCAAAGCTATTAAGTCAAAAGCAGGAAAACTCTATCTTAAGGCAATGTTTCTTTTGTGCTATAATAATTAAGCCAATCATGGAAATCCAAAACAAAAGCGAAAAAACCTTTCAATTTTCAGTGTTCCCAACATATAATTTTCCTTAAATTTAAAAACAGAAATGTTTCAACTAGAAAGGAATGAGCGAGTGAACTGGAAAGAAACACATCAGCTTACTTACCAAGATATTGTCATTTTTCAAAGTTTAGCCAATCAGATCAACAGTTTAAAAATATTGCAATTAGCACCTTTCCGCATTCCATTGCCGTGGACCTCCCTAGTTCTTACTCAGATCATTACTTAAAGAGTTCGCCATTGTTTTTTGTTTGAAAACACCAGCAGTTTCACTACTTGCAGGTTAGCCCATCAGCATTTACAGTAGTATTCTAGTTGGTTTTTTACTAACATTGAATAAACTATTCAATAAATAACCAATAATATTCCTTTTGCCCTATAGGGTGGAAATGGTTCCCTACATTAAGAAAGATGCAACCCTAGTGGGATTCGAACCTACACACTTCAGAACAAATCTGCTGAGCCAAGTGTCCAACTGGTAGTAAGCCACTTGAAACTAATGTGATTATTAGCAATAATGAGTATGTAAGTAGAGGATAACCGAGGGAGTCCTTAATTGTGCTTCAACAGTATTTGGCAATCAAGCACTTATCATAAAACAACACTATCTTTGGACTAAGACCTAATGTCCCATGGCTTTTACTGAACTTCACACTTACCTTAAAACCCATGTCTAACAGTTTTTTTAAGGATCTACTGAACCAGACGTTACCATCTTGTGCTCCTGGGGGTTTTGGACCCTGAATAAAATAAACCATTAGTATGGTGGATTTTGAAAACACCTGCACAGTCACTATCGACCACAGCCTAAAAAATCACCTCGCTCTCAAGCTCTGGGCAGTGCCAAGCCATCTTGGCTATCATCTCATCTCCAATCCCCAAAGATGGTGCCAAAGCCATCTCTGCCATTGCTTCATTCCCAACCCCAAAGGAGGGTGTCCCAGAAATCATCTCATTTTAAATCCCAGAGGAGAGCAACCCATCTCAGTCACCTACGCACCCCCAATCCCAAAAGATGGTGCCAAAGCCATCTCAGCCTTCATCTTATTCCTAATTTCAAAGAAAAGTGCTCCAGCCATCATTTTATTTCCAGTCACAAAGCAGAGTACCCCAGCCACCACCTTTTTTCCAAGACCAAAAGGGAATCCTGCTGATGAACAGTAATTGTTTTGCATTTTACTATTTTTTTCATTTTACTATTTTTTTCATTTCAGCAGCATGTACAGTTTATGTCTGATTGTTTAAAATTAATCATTTCCCAATCACAATCACCTTATTTCTAGTTCCAAAGGGTACCCAAGCCAACTTAGCCAGCATCTTATTCCCAACTCCAAAGCAGAGAGCTCTAACCATCTAAGCCTTCACCTTATTCCTAGTTCGAAAAGAGGGTGCTCTAGCTCTTGTCATACTCCCAAACACAAAATAGTTCTTCAGCCACCATCCAAAAGGGCGCACCAGCCATCTTAGGGATCGTCTTATTCATTTCCCAATCGCAATATTCCTAATTGTAAAGGGTGCCCAAGCCAATTTAGCCAGCACCTTATTCCCAACTCCAAAGCAGAGTGTTCTAACCATCACAGCCATCACCTTATTTCTAGTTCCAAAGAAGAGTGCTCCAGCCATCGTCTTATTCCAAATCACAATGCAGAGTTCCTCAGCCACCACCTTATCCCCAATTCCAAAAGGGTGCACAAGCCACCTCTGGGATCGTCTTATTCCCAATTCCAAAAGGGAGCACAAGCCACCTCTGGGATCGTCTTATCCCCAATTCCAAAAGGGTGCACAAGCCACCTCTGGGATCGTCTTATTCCCAATTCCAAAGCAGAGTGCTCCAACCATCCAGAAATACTTTGTTCCTAGTTCCAAAGGAAGGCACAAAAGCAGTTTCAGCCTGCACCTTATTCCTAATTCCTCAGGAGGGTGCACAATCCACCACCTTTTACCAATCCCAAAGTATAGTACTCCAGCCTTCGTCTAAACGGAGGGCACTCAAGCCATCATCTTATTTTCAATGCCCACCTCAGCGATCTTCTCATTCCCAATACTAATGGAGGATGCCTCAGCCATTTATGCCATAACCTTATTTCCAACCTCAAAAGCGGGTACCCAAGCAATCTCAGCCATCACCTCATTCCCATTTAAGAGGTTCAATAAATAGTCAATAACCATTCTATTAAATACAATGGAAATAATGTAAGCTTGGCATTGTTTGTTTGGTGCAGTTTTGTGTGAATAAGTTTTTTTAATTTTTGGCTTTCTCTTGCATTAAGAAGAAAACAAAATATTTTCTGAACTTAAATTACATCTTGCCCAAAGGTATTTTTGAAAACACATAACACTCAGTCTCACTTTTTGCCACAAACATTTAACACAGCCTTTTCTTTCAAGCAAACAAAAAACAGTTGCACAAATTCACTTGATGTAAAACAAACCTTATTACGTTTAGACGCAGTTGTCCACCCGTCCCAGGATCCTTCACTGCCCTCATCCTGATCCCTAGTTTGTCCCCAGTCAGAACTGCTAACATCAGATGTGTTTCCACCTGATTCAAGCCAACCAGTTACTTTGTCACTGCTAGCTTTCCATTCATTCTTTTCACTTTTCATTCCACTAGAAATACCTTGATTGTCCCAACAAGAAGTTCCCGTGACATCATTAGAACCATTCCCCCAGCTTGATGTTCCAGTCAAATCTCCCCAACCTGAAGCAATATCAGTCTTTGCATTTGGTTTGCCTGACTTTTGATCAGAACCTTTTGACACAGTACTAAGAGATTGTGCACTTGTTGTACTAGATGAAGAAATATTGCCCCATTTGGGCTGATCTTGGGTTGATCTTTTAGAGTTCACAGCGGAATTTGACCATCCTAAAGAGTTATCAGTTGGAGTACCTCCCCATGAAGAAGACACACTAGAAGAACCAGATGACACTGAGGTTGATCCATTTGGTTTTGTTTTAGGTCCTTTCCCAGGAGTTTTACTCCATCTTTGTGATTCTACACTAGATTCAATATCCCACGTGTTTGTTGAGTCAGCAACTAAAGATTTGTTAGGAAGCGATAAAGAGTCTTTCTGTTGGTTTGCAGCGCTGTAACTAGTACCTATAATACCTCCTAGACCCCCTCCCAGCCCACCAGAATGAGAACCGCCCCACCCTGAGCCTAGACCTCGAATAGTTTCTGCTGCATCAAGTGCTTGATCTAAAGATTCGTCAGCGATATCCCAGTTTTCTGACGAAGCTGGATACACAGTGCCCTGCCAACCAGATGCAGAGCTTTGCAATTTCCGTTCATGAGAATTATCCTGATTGGTTTGAGAAGAGTCTGTGCTCGATTTCGAGGTACCAGTTGTTGGAAGAGTTCCATCTGCATTAGCAGCAATGCTCTTATCAGTACTTGTTGCTACTTTTCCTGAATCTCCTACTGACCCTTTAATACCAACTGTGGGCCAAGAGTCTTTATCACTTTCATCATAAACAACTTGATCCCAAACACCTTCTTTCCCACCCCATGATCTGTCAACAGCACCCCATTTCTCATCATTGTCCCAGTTTTCTAGAGAATTTCCCCATCCAGATCCTTTGCCAGAAGGGCCTTCAGCCCAGCCACCATCATGAACTTCTTCAACCAGACCTGCAAACTCCTTAGAAGCAAAGCGATTGGGGTCTTTCTTCTTTACAACTGTAAAGGAAGCACACTGAAGGTGTTATTGAAAGACATTTAACCAATGCTTTATGAAACATATTCTTCTAGCGTTTAGCCTTTATAGAAAGTATAAGGTTTTAAATGACACTACACAGGTAACACACTGACAGCTTTACAAGACCTCTGATCAATGTCAAATAAAAAGGTTTTATTAGCCTTTTTAAAGTGTACAATAAAATAATCATATAAACTAGAGCTCTATCTTATTTGTGTTTTGTTTTGAACGTATTGGCACCTTGCAGAAATTATTTCTCAAAACAAACAGTCTTAAAGACATTGTTACACAACAATAAACTCAATAAACTTCTAGGTCTGGTTTAAAAATTTCCAAAAATAAAAGTAAACAAAACATAGAATATGTTTAACAGATTTAATTAACTCTGATAAGACACAAATCACTCAAATTCGATAAAGTGTGTACAAGAACCTAATTTTTTTCTGGCTTAATTTGCAAACTGTGTGACGTCATGATCCGAAACTTGTTCCCAGTTCCTGAAACATTTTTGAAGTGAAATTTCAACTTTTTATGCCACCTAAAACCACGCTAATATTTCTTTCCCATTTTTTTTACTGATATTCCTTTTCTGTGCACATGATTGAGCAAAATTAACAACAACAAATCTTGTCATATACATTAACTTTAAAGTCAATAAATGAAAGAAAGTGTTTTATATCCTTTATACTTTTGATGTCCAAATGTGCTAAGCAACTCTTAATACATGGAACCCTATCTGCTCAACAATGTAATAAAGTACCTGCTGGTTGTGTTTTAGTGTTGGGTTTCTGTTGCGGTATAGATTGACTCTGTTGAATTGGATTTGACTGAGGTAATGACTGCATTTGTGACTGTTGCTGCTGCTTAAGGCGTTTTTGAAAACGAGGAGGGATTTCTCTAGGGTACTGTTGCTGGTCTGTCCTTTGCTGTTGTTGCTGTTGCCTCTTGCTATTCTGCTGTGCATTGCAAACAACATAAAAAAATTAGTAAATGTATATTCTTTGACTGGGACAATAAAAACTTGGAATATTCAGATGAGATGTCAGAATGAAAGTCCGCCAATTCAGAGCATGCGCAGGGCACTGATAACACCATAGACTGATCACCACAAAAAACTCCTCTCATGCAAAATCAGTGAGTCGATTTTAAGTCAACCAAAAAAGCCCTGGGATACCAACTCTCCCCCGTCTACAAAGCGCTGCTTGGCTGTTCAACATCATATTGAGGCCAAGCCAACTCCCTTTCACAATGACAAAGGGCTCTGAATAGAGCTTGAAAGCTTTGCACCTGCTCAAACTATCTGACTGGTGTAACCAGGAACATTCCAATTTTTTAACATATGAAAAGTCTTGATGACAATCCAATATCTTTAATCTTCTGAGCTCCATTTACAAAAAACAATTTACTGATTAAAACTCCTAGGTAGGGTCAATAGCCTTCCTTAAAACCCTTTCAGTTATCAACATCTTAATTACAATTTCTCTTTACAAAATAAAAAGAAAGTGAATGACGAAGGTGAAAAGTAAAGTTCTCCCAAACTTGTTCAACAAAAACACTGGCTCTAGTTGGCAGAATTTATCAATATGACTGGGGCTGAAAGGGTTAACAATTATCTTTACTTTATGTCGTCATTGTATTAGGAGCAGGTGTAGCTCAGTTGGTTAATGCGCGGCCTTCGGAGCAAGAGGTCCCCAGTTCGATCCCCGTTGACTGCACGTCTGTTTCGACTTTCTTCTGATCAGTGTAGCTGTAGCTTTGAATATCCGAAAAACAGAGCACTGACAGAGGGAGGGGGTAAAGGGCGCACTGTCAGCTTCCATTGATGGCAGCACTCTCTGAGAGCTGAAGGAATTACCGACGTTAAATAATGGTGCCTTTACCTTTTTAATAAGCAGTCAATTTTGAACAAACTTTCTGATTATAAACCAGACAAGCAATAGCCCACTTTATTGGCAACCCATTCCACCCTCCCTTAGGGAGTTGAGAACATTTTCAAAACATGGCAGAAAGATGTTCATGATGAATATGTGTGGGAGTGAGAGCCGGAATTCTATTTTGAAGTTTTCAGACATTTTTCTACAGTACAACTTGCATCTGCTTGCTTCAGTCATCTAACAGAACCAAATATGCCATATGCGAATTTCACTCAGAGACGACCACACAACCCAAAAAATTGATCCCCATTTGTTTCTGAATTTTAAAACTCAAATTACTCCTAAAACTGTTATCTGTGGCTCCTGGAACATTACCATATTCTTGCTTGCAGCTTTAGCCTGCTCTTCTTTTTCTGAAGTTAAAAGAAGTAATTTAGTCAGTAACTAACACTTACTCACAGTGACTACAGGGGTCGCTGTAGAGCAATACAACTTGGCTGAAACACATGAAGTATGCACAAGAGATAATATATTGAACATTTTGCTGCACTTTTTGTGCATTCTTTTACTATAAATGATGATCACATAAATTTTTGGAAGACACACCTTAAAGCTCTTTCCAGTTAAAAAAGAAATCAATTTGCGCTTTATATTTCCATTACAATTCTAATTACTACACTCTGTAGCAACAGAATACCATAGATCTTCACAAAGTATGTTTCATTGAACGAACTTAACTAACCTTTGATTACTACTAGTAAGTTAGCAGTAGTAGTATTAGAATTATTAACAGCTCAAGTTAGCAAGGGCTTGAAGCAATGGAGTTTGATTTCTTTTCCTCAGAAAATTGGGTTTTGTTTGAATCAATGCGGAGTTTAAATCATTCGAGTTTAAATCACCATGGTTCAACAGTAGTATGATTATGACTTTTGCTAAATTGTTATAACCACATACTTAATATGTAGAAAAATAACTAACTTGAATGGAACCTACCTCTTGCAAGCTGTTGTGCAGCAGCCTATCAAGCAAACAATGTTTTTGTCACATAATTCACTTCACTTAAAATACTATCATGTTTATCTTGATCAAACAGGGTCCTTAATGGAGCAATTTTTCTAAGTTATAAATCTGCAAAGATCAATTATCATTAATAATAATTCATGGTATGTATATCAACATAAACTGACCATGAATATAACTATTAAATTGAACATTGTGCTAAAGGTTAACCTGGATGATTAGGGATGTTAAACCTTACTTGTAGTTCTTTATTTACTATTGCAAGAACCTGCAAAACTTGTTGAAAAAGAGCAAGGAGTAATCCTGCTGTTGTTGTCTGCCAATTGTGAACAAAGGAATTGTAACAGAAGGTGCTCTCAGCTGACTATTTAAAACAGGTTTCACACATTCTTGACTTAAAAAAATTCCAGGACTTTTCCAGAACCATGGTTACAAATTTTCAAAGACCTGAAAATCTAAGAGCAATTGAACAAACTAGATAAAACTGCCTCAATTGTGGAGATTCAATCTTTGTCAATTAATGTGATCTTTTCATTGGTGCAAAAAACAAAAAAATACAAAGAAAAGCAAAACAATATATTTTTCGCAGCACATGAAAAGAACCCTCATCTTAATAGGACTTTCCATGCTTTATGGAGATAAAAACAAATCCCAACAAACCTTTCTGGCTGCTTTTTCCTTTTCTGCCTTCTCCTTTTCAGCCCTCTTTCGTTTTTCTTCTTCCTCTTTTCTTTTCCTTTCTTCCTCCTGTTGTCGCAGCCTTTTTTCCTCCTTCTCAAGGTCAAGCTTCTGCTGCTTCTCGCGCTCCTTTTGTTCTCTAGTGGTCAAAGAATTGCAAGGCAACATATTAAATTTCCTAGTTTTTCTTCCTTTTTAATGGGCGTTCAGTACCACAGTTTATGTGGTTTATTACAAGCAAATATTATATTGAGCTAGTATGTATGACATTATTAAGCTTTCAACCTCAAATATTGCTGCAGCATTAATTTTTTGTGTTCTGATTGGCTCACTCAATCTTGGTCATCAACTCATTCCGAATTGAATATACATAGAAACTGACTGCAAAAATTGGGTTCTGAAAATCTTAGCTGTCATTTTCAAGTACCAATAGGTCTGAAAAACTCAGAAACTTAATAAAACAATAATAATTATTAATTATTACCCTTTTAGAAAGCACAGATGACAATTTGTTAAAAGACATATTAATTGTATCAGGTTGGTGCAACAAACATTTATAAACCATGAAAAATATTAATTCACACAAAAATGACAATACTCACATTTAAGAAAATTGCTATGCCAAGTTTGGAAATTTTATGCACCAAACTATTAAAAAATTATACAAGACAGGCAAACCTTTCTCTGCGTTTTCTTTCTTCATTCTGGGTCTTAATCCTTTCTTCTTCTTGACGTTTTTGTTTTTCTGCTTCCATCTGACAAAAACAAAAAATAAAATAAATTAAATTAAATAAGGTTGCTTGGTACTGTTCCTTATAGTCGATTAGTGTGCGGCCTTCAGAGTGAGGTTCCAATAAAGTGAGGGTCCCCAGTTTGATCACTAGTGACTGCACTTCTGTTTTTAGTTTTTTCTGATCAGTGAACTTTGTAGCTTTGAATACCCGTAACACAGAGCATTGACAGATGGGGTAAAGGGTGCACCACTGGCTTCCATTGATGTTCAGCACTTTCAATGAGCTGAAGGAAGAATGAAAGTTGAACATCGGCACCTTTACTTTAACCTTTTGGTCTCTTTTCAGTTGAAGTCTTAGATTTATTTTTCTACTTTGTTTTGTGTGTGTGTTTTTTTTGTAATGATGCTGTTTCTTGGCTAGAGCTGACCACAACTTATCATTCTGAAAAAGTTGGCAGCAGTACTCTGAAGTCCCTAATAATAGCATAGCAGAATTTAGTGGTACAGGGTGTAAAAATCTTTCAAAATTTATAATAGTATAGAATGAAATAGTAGTATAGGGTAAAAAGGTTTCAAACACAAGTTTGTGAAATAAACCGTAGTATTAATTTTTTCTTGGGGATGGGTGCTGCTGCTTGTAAAAAATAATAGTCTGAAAACCAGCAGTGGAAATGCTTGGCTTCCGAAACCCAGAATTTAATAATAGTACAGTCCCAAATAAGGCCCATATAGAGTGGAAGCTAAGTAAAAAATAAATAATAGCACATATACTATTATTAAGGACTTCAGAGTAGATTGTTTTTACCACAATGCCTTGCAAACCTAACACTGCTAAACAAGGCTTAGTGAAAGCCAAAGTAGGTGAAACTCTTCCTTGTACTAACAATGCTTTAAATGTCAAATTTCAATATTAATCAGATTCTCTCTGTGCATTTTTATAAGCAAGTTTAGGCTTTTCATGCACTAAGAACTGTGGCTAAATGAACAGTTATGGTCAATCTAATATCATTTACCTGCTTCCTCTGTTTTTCTTTTTCCTCTTCCTCTTTCCTCTTCTCTTCAAGTTCGACAGCTATTTGCTGCATTTCCTAAGAAATATGAGGTATTGATTGTTTATTACAGTGGGTGTTTACTGATTCAGTACCACATGTTCTGTAATTCATGTCTTTTTATTGGATACATTTAAAATGAAATACACTTGCCAATGGGTAATTCATACATTAACCCTTTTCATCCCATCTGAGTTGACAATTCTCCCACCTCAAGCCCAAAGTGTTTATTGAACTGTTTTTGGCTTTGGGAGAATTTATTTTACATCTTAGGAGTTCCTAAAGTTTATTTGGTCAATTCCCATTTTCTCATTGCCAAATGCCTTATTTTTTAAATGTGTTATGTAAAGAGAAGTTAGATGTTGATAGCTAGTTGGGAATGAAAGGGATAGACCAACAAGTAGTATTTTATGAAAATGAAACTTGTATTTCAAATACTGCTCTGATTCACCGGTTTGGTACATATTGTCACAAAGGAATTAATTTATGATTAAAAGCCCAAGCACCATTCTGGGTAGAAAAAAAAATCTTTTGAAATTCTGGAGCTTTTTTTGCACCTAAAATTTTACTCCGCAGGTCCTTAAATAATTCGTTATGAAAAGCACTCACTAAAAGTCACTAAATTTAGTTTTAAATTGTATGATGTATGATGTGACAAGTTTAAGCAATTTTTGTACCGACCTCTTTATCTATAATTATTATACATTCAATTTTTTGGTTGAAATCAAAATTAACCACCTAGAGGCTACCAAGAGAACATTTTTATAATTTTGTCTATAAAAAACAACACTTTTGCAACAAATTTTGACAGAAACCTTTTCTTCCTTTTCTTATTTCAAGAATAACAAACATGTACTTATGTCTCACCTTTTGTCTCCTTCTTTGTTCTGCTAGAAGCTCTTTTTTACTTTTAGGTTTAGGCTGTAGAAAAATTTCACAAGTCCAGATTAAAAAAATTTTCATTACCTCAAACAAACTAAGGAGACTCCAACATTACTGTCATTATCTATTATCTGTTGTTTTCATTGTGGTTGTTGACTCTGAGAGCAATACTTTGTTGATCAAGGCAAGAAAACCCAAGGAGGGACAAGTCTTGTCTGTTTCCTACCCTTCTTTCTACCCTCCTCTCCGCTCTCTGCTTTCTATCCTCTCTCTATTCTGCTGTCTACCCTTCTGTCTATCATGCTTTCTACACTGCTGTCTACCCTCTGTTCTTCTCTGCTCTCTACCCTCTTCTCTAATGTCTACCCTCTTCTCTTCACTCATGTCTGCCCTCCTCTCTTCTCTCATGTCTGCCCTCCTCTCTTCTCTCATGTCTACCCTACTCTCTTCTCTCATGTCTACCCTCCACTCTTCTCTCATGTCTACCCTTTTCTCTTCTTTCATGTCTACCCTCCTCTCTTATCTCATGTCTACCCTCCTCTCTTCTCTCACATCTACCCTCCTCTCTCTTCTCTGCTCTTTACCCTCCTCTCTTTTCTCTGATGTCTACCCTCCTCTCTCTTCTTTGCTCTCTACCCTCTCTCTTCTCTGTGGTCTACTCTCCTCTTTTCTATGCAGTCTACCCTCCCCTCTTCTCTGCTGTATACCCTCCCCATTTCTTTGCTGTTTACCCTCCTCTCTACCCTGTTGTCTACCCTCCTCCTCTCTTCTGCTGTCTACCCTCCTATTTTTTGGCTCTCTATCCTCCTTTCTTTTCTTCTGTCTACCCTCCTCTCTACCTTACTGTCTACTCTTTTCTTCTTTTCTTCCCTGTGGTCTATCCTCCTCTTTTAGATACAAACATACCTTGGCAACTGGGACAGAGCTCTTGCCTTTCCTGCTTACTTGTTGCTGGGTGAAAAAGATTACATCTCATTTCAACTCTCAAGTACCAATAACATAAAAAAAACTAAGTGAAGAGTCATCCTTCCCTCTCAGTTTTGGGGCAATTTAAGTACTACACAATTTATTCACCTCAGGTCAGATGGTCATGACCCTTAAGCTTTAAACTTGCCTGCTTCACGCACATATTTCTCACATGATTTTTTAGCTAATACACTACGTCAAACTTCAAATTACAGGTAAGTTTTGTTAACTTTCAATTTGACTTTGGCAAACACCCTACAAAGCATATCAAGCTAGTGACATTCTAAAACCAGTCATAAGTGGATGAACACTTGCTAAATCAAAGGTATCGATGGTGATATTGAGGAATTAAGTTTTGAACACACCTGCAAAAAGGACTCATAATGCCTTAAAATGGTGCTAGCTAGATAGTAGTCCTTGTAGTTGAATCAACAAGTTTATATTTTCAGACACAACTCAAGGATAGACATGCAGTAAGATTTAATAGTAATTTGGTTTAGACATGGCCATGTGATCCATTCAGTGTGGACTGGTATCTGTTCAACTACAAAAAGTGCTATATATAGCACAGTGAATTTGAACTGTGAAACAAGTTGATCAGCTACTGGTTGAGACCATGGATTTTCCAAACTTATTCCAAAGAATGATACTTTTAATATCATTGGTTCTGATAAAATATATTGTTTATGCATAATATCTAATGGTTCCCCCAACCACTCCAATACCTTGGCTTGCTCCACCAGCTAAAAAGAGTCAGTACTTGACACTAGTTCAAAGTTTCCACAAAAAAACAATTGAGCAGAATAGCCAAGATGTTGGGGTTAATGAAAAACAAACTCAAGGTTATTCTGCTCTCATACTGTATTTCTAACACAAGTTAAAATGAACAATTGCACAATTTAATCAGAAATGCTGCAAATTACTGCTTTTTGTAAATGCAATTTCATATCTTAGTGTTCAGGATTTACAACCTTTTTGGAGCCATCCTTTCTCATTTCCTCTTTATGCTGCATCAATTGATCTTTCAATACAACAACCTGTGAACCAAAAACACTTAAGCTTGAAAACAATGTACAGCTTATTAAAATGACAAACTATGATATTTTACCTTAAAATTACCCTTTGAACACAAAAAAATGTTGTGTTGGTAGAGAGTTAGATGATGATAAATTGACTAAAACTGAATTTTTTATAATTTAAACTGTTCTGTGCAATGACGAGTAAAGAAAGACCACTACAAATATGATAAAAGTATCTGTCTCTCGCAACTGTACTGGTATTACAAAAATAAAATTCCTTAAAAACAAATGGCAAAAACTTCACACCTAGTCCATCACACCCATAATTGTGGTATATCTACTAACGATTTCACAAATTTGCTTACCCTATCTTCAGAGAACTCTGGTGGTACTGACTTTCCACACCTTTTTCTTGTCTAAATTAATCAACAGAGAATGACACTATTTACAAACAACTTCTTACAAATCATCTAAGTAGTGTACAAGCAAATTTTTTTTTACTTAAGCTTTTTATCCATAGACTCAGTTCTGCTTACTATTTCATACCCTTGTAATTTCTGTATGGATTTGATGTTATTCTTCTTGAGTTTTAACTTTTGTCAACTTATAGTTTTGGTAAAAAAGTTGTGAGAAATCACATTTTGTAAGAGGAATTACTGATATTCTCAAAACCAACCAACTTGTTTAACATTGTAAATGTTAGAAGAATTTAGATGTTGACAAATCGCAGATAGAAGGAGAGGAGCTATCGCTTTAATAGTGTTGGTCTTGTTCAAATAAAATTTTTCTGTTGATTGTTTTGAAAAATAACAAAGAACTTCTGCAGTGGACTCAAGACTCTCATGTATCTTTTAATGTTAATGCTTTCGTTAATTACTATTAATAATTAATTAATTCATTGTTGCCATGATTAACACCTTAAGAACACACAGTAATTAACAGCAATGATGAAAATTTTGGTTATATCTATAAAATCAAATAGTGGTGTACAAACCTTTACAATGTCAATAAAACTCTCAAGTTCTTTTTCTCCATCAATTTCAAAGTCCTCCTCCCCATCTTGACACCTAATAATTGAGAAAACAACACAAAACTTAATGATTTTGACAACAATGATGTGAACCACCAGGGGTAAAGCATAGCAGTTCTTTTACATTAAATAGCTTCTAGATTTTCCAAGCTTAGTTAACCCTTTCGCTACCGAGCCGCCCTCAACCGCCCGTTAATTTCAGCGCTCTTATTACCGAGCCGCCCTCAACCG
>JAOBRD020757669.1:0-13986 GCA_027575215.2 Hydrozoanthus sils
TTCTTTTATTATTTCTTTTATTATTACTATTATTGTGTCAACAAACCCAATGATTGATCTTTTTAAAGAATTTTAGGATTGAGTTTATAAAAATATCCCCCTAGCTCGGGAGAAATAATTTCCGCTTTCCGGGCGCGGACAAAATCGTAAAAAATTGCAAGTCATAAAGGGATTTTCCGTTCATTACTATAGCTAAGTGTAATGTTTTAGTCAAATACTAAACGAGGCTTAGAGTTTGCATGGGAAAGTGTAACTACTAGTTGAATTCCCTTGGTAAGTGCCGCTGGTGACTCGTTCAACCAGC
This sequence comes from Hydrozoanthus sils, assembly GCA_027575215.2. Lineage (NCBI taxonomy): Eukaryota > Metazoa > Cnidaria > Anthozoa > Zoantharia > Hydrozoanthidae > Hydrozoanthus > Hydrozoanthus sils. The sequence goes on from JAOBRD020757669.1 coordinate 305, forward strand.
ACAATGGGATGCGTTTTACGACCAAAGATCGGGATAATGATCCTCACCAAAGAAACTGTGCAGAGTGGTTTAAAGGCGCGTTGTGGTATCACGGTGATTGTCATCACTCCAACCTAAACGGCCTGTATCACCGCGGTGGTGTACACAAGTCATACGCTGACGGCATTAACTGGAAGTACCTGGAAGTATTATAATTATTCTGCCAAGAGAGCTGAGATGAAGCTTCGTCCGGTTGCGCATTAAAAACTTTGATATGAACATAAATAGTCACTGAACGCAGTTGGTAGGTTTTGCATTGTGATGCTCTAAAATATTATCTGTAATGGAAGGGGAGGTGTCATCCCATACAATGAGACCAAAAGTTAGAAATAGGCAAATCAAACTATAATGCAAGCTCAACAAGATATGTATGTCTACAAAATGCCTTATATCTGCTATAGTTCCAATGTTTCGCTTTACCTTTGTTGTTGTGTAGTTTACTTAGGTTTTCCAGTTCAAATGATTGTCGATTATCTTCTTGTTTGATATTTTTATCGTTAATATACACAGTCTTATTTGAAATGGAACATTTTTTGTCGTGAGATTTTAAGAAATTTAATCACAATATTAATTTTTAGTGATATTGTAAATACAGAAAGCCTTTCATGTGCTTCAATTAACTGGTTATTTACCGTTTCTTCTATAAACCTTTCAAGTTTATATATTGGTGTAAAAAAGATTTGCATCATCAGCAAAGCGATGAAAATCATTTAGTTTTGAAAAGCTAGTTCTTGAAGTCATTAATGTATAGTAAGACCAATAGAGGATCAAGGACTGAGATTTATGGAACTCCACAAGTGACTACGCGTTCAGATTTTGTGACTATGTAGTCACTAGGTCCATATCAGCAGCACAAACTTGATAATTCTGTAGAAATAGCTAACGTCAAGCAACTTATTATGATCAGTTTTACGGTTTGAATTTCCCCCGCACCGCCATTTTGAATCGTGACGTAACTGGGTTGCAGTGCCAGTCTCCACTCTCGATAAATACAATAGCAATGAACGAGAGGGGGTCTTGGCACTGCAACCAAGTTGCGTCATAATTCGAAATGCTGGCGTGCGGAAAATTTAAACCGTAAAACTGGTCAAAATAAATTGCTTGGAATTAGTTAAATGCACATAGTTATCAAATTTGAGTTGCTTGTATGGACACAGACTTAAAAAGAGTTTTATCTGAGACCAGTAACGTTATACAGTGGATGATTCGTTTATGAACAGAGTCAGAGATCGTTCTGCCGTCGACAAATTTCCGTAATGTATTATCAGTGAATTCATTATTATCAATTAACACCATATTAAACCACGTTTCTAATTTTGTTCCTTTTGGGACTCCGGCTGGAATATCTGTCCATTCTGATTTACAGTTGTGACCTAGTATAATTTTACTCTCTGTTTACGATCCCGGTACAACACTTAAAGATCTCAATGGTCCAGCATGCAACTCTGTATGGAAAGTCCAATGACCTTAAGAAAACAAAATTAAAACAAAATAGACAAATGCCTTATAGTTTGATTTTAGATTTGGGCTACAGCTGAACCCCGCTAATTTGGACAGAATTCATTTCCCCAGGAAATTTAGATACAAACTCACTTAACTCAAACTCGGTTAACTCAAACGCCTGCTAATTTGAACTGTTTTTCTTTTCCTATAGACCCTTTTCACGCAAAAATATATCAAAAAACTTTGGCCAGCACCAAATTCAGCGCATCCGTATAAGCAAAACTGCAAATTTTGTAAACATTTCCCAAAAACTAATGTAGATATGAAGTTTCGAAACTTGACCCTCTGCCCTTATTTTTTAGAGAGAAATGTATGGGAAAAACATGGAAACGAGGCTGGACTGGCCACCTTACTTTTCATTGGAAAATTATCCAGTTTCAAACCTTTATATCTCCTTTATAATCCGCAAAAATATATCAAACATATCAAAAAACTTTGGCCAGCACCAAATTCAGCGCATCCGTATAAGCAAAACTGCAAATTTTGTAAACATTTCCCAAAAACTAATGTAGATATGAAGTTTCGAAACTTGACCCTCTGCCCTTATTTTTTAGAGAGAAATGTATGGGAAAAACATGGAAACGAGGCTGGACTGGCCACCTTACTTTTCATTGGAAAATTATCCAGTTTCAAACCTTTATATCTCCGTCAAATTGCGGCCAATCTTTACGAGACTTTGTAGCTTTACTTTTGTTAATGTGCTGAGATTGATTCTGGATTCATTATCCCGATAAACTGAATATATTTTTAAGCCATGCTAGTGTGATAAAGGTCTATCGTACTTTGGAACGACACTTTAAAAATCCAGCATGCAACTCTGTATGGAATCCCCAATAACCTTAAGAAAATAAAAGTAAAACAAATAACCATTAAAGAGACTTTTGAATGATGCCTAATGGATGTTTTTAGACTCGGTCTGTTATTATTTTAAACAAGTTGACCTCTAACGTTATCATTCACTACTGAAACAAGCCAGTCCATTTACGCAAAGTCTGGCTTAAATAAGATACAGGTTAATGATCGATCGAACTCAATGTAACACGTGATTGTGTACATAGTCTGTCATACGATATCGTTCAGCAAAACAGGAACATGTTTTAGGTTTACGTATTCGATTGACTGATTTGAAAACTTAAGCTCAAGAATCTCAAATTTTATTCAAAACATTGGAAAAGCAAAATCAAGATGTCATCTTCTACTAAGGTTTCCTTGAGCGACAGTTCGCAAAAGGTCATTATCTTCATGTCAGTGTTTAGTTTGTTGGTTTCAACAACAGTGTTCATTCGGACTGAATTAGTTCACCGTCAGGAGTTTAAAAACCTAAAGAACGTTGTTGATGGTTTGAAAATACATTGCAAGACATCCTCTGATCTCCATGAACGTAAAGGTGAGATTTTCTTTTTAATTTTGGTTCAAAACAGAAACGTAGAATCCACTCTGCGTCATTAAATTCAACAAGGCTAGACGTATTTATTACAAGTGATACAGGGGGTTAGGGTAAGGGTTTTATTCGTGATGTCTCTTCTTTATTATTTTGGATCACAAAAAAACGAAGTAAAAACCGTGTATTCGTGATTCCACCCCGTAAGAATGTTGAACTAGAAAAAATACTGTCGTGAAAGATTTCTCATATTCCTCTTAATTTGTGACGTTTAACTCCAGTACGATTTTCCTTGATGTGAAATGTGACCTTCTCAAGGAACCGCAAAGTGCTGTGATTGATCCATTTGTTTCTGACTTGTTTGACATCCGTCGCGCTCACGTGTCGGCTTCAGACGTGTTTCAGCTTAGTGCATTCTTACTCACCGGGTCAGTGCGTGGTTTATGAGATCTTTGAGTGAGTGAGTGTCACTAAGTAAAAAGTGATGATCAATGGAATTATTTAATATATTGACCCCAGTTGTGGAGTTTCGGCTTTCAGACTTAAATACAACTTGGACATTTCAATTTGGAGACCGTAACTTTGCTAGTCTGACGTCAGATGGGTAAATAGTCGGATAAATACTTAAGACCAGTGGGAAGTAGAAAGAGCTCAGGTCTTCAATGAAACCTTCAGATTCTATCATACGAGTGTTGTACCAGAACTTTTCGTGAATAAGCTTATGTGGATTACTATTTTGTCTGAACCTTTTGATCTTTTTTTTTACTACAGCACGGCGGGTACTTAGACGACCGTGTGAGGATTTCATGATATTTATCTCGTAAGCGAAAGAAATTAGTATGGAAATTCTCTGGATAATGCAAGAGCATGAATCAAACAGCGATTTTAGAAGTTTGTCCGTTGTCAGTATGGACAAAGTCTTTCAGGAGACGCCGTGTTATCGTTTGTCTAGTGGAGGGGTTGGCCAGTGGTAAGGTCTCTGCCTCCCAACCCGAGGTTCCTGGTTCGACTCCCGGCCTGGTCGAGGGTTGAATATTCGGTTGACCTTCATTCCCGCTAAAGGCCATTGAGCTTTTCATCCTTCCGGGCTAGGTAAAATAAGTACTAGCATATGTGGATCGCCTTAAAGCGGCTGCCAATTACACCTATATCTATGCTTACGGTCCGCTGGGAGTAAAACTGATCAATGTAAAATAAAGTGCCTCTGAGTATGTACACGGAAAGGGCATTATATAAATGCATCGCTTTACATTTTACTTTTGTCTGATTTTTGTATATTTTCGTGAACTGGCCGAAAGAATTACACCAAGGATACCGGTAGCTTTTTCTAAGAGCTATATTGTTGATAAGAAGAAGAGAAGAGCCAGCTGCGTATGACAATTATTGTTTCAGTCTATAATATGCGCGCTCTGATTGATCAAATCGAATAGGAAGAGGAAATTTACGGTACTTTCACAACCCTAAGCGTCTTTTCTCCTCCTCTCATTTTCTGTTTGATCAGTATGGATTGTGCTCTAAAACAGGGGTTGGGTGTTTTCTTTTTGATATTTTTTATTAATGTACGCAAAAACAATTCCAAGACAAACCTCAACATCAACACATGTGTACAACACTTTATGTTTTTTTGAAAACATTTCATTTCTCGCGAATCGTGAAACTCGAATATCAAAATTCATGAAACGTTCAACTCATTGGAGAAAATAAAGAATCTTACCAAGATTTCATCCTCAGGCGAGAAACCGCTTGTTTTTCGCTAAATTTTGGCTGTGTTGTCATAAATGTAACTAAGTGCGTAAGTGTGAGTGTGAGAGGAATATTAATCCACGCGGGATGTCGAAGACATTAGCAGATATTTACGTTGGGAAACTTCAAAAACAAACCACAAACCAAATTAATATAGTCGTACAACTACTCAACAATATCTAACAGTTCGACGCGAGTACCAGAACTAATAGTCTGTCAGTTTTTCGCAAACAAAGGCAAGTAAAACCAGAAATCAGCGATGCTCGATCAGTAGCTAGGTTTGTGGGACCGAAATACAGTTGCAATGGACTTTAATTTCCACTCTTAGCAATTTTTAAATTGCTAATTAAATTAAAATTTGTATTTGATGATGCCAGAGTCGGATCTACCACGCTTTTTAAAACAGCCGACTTGTGTTGAGTTGTGTATGTTTGTCCAAAGAGAACATTCTTAAGAGACTTTAGTGACTGCACTGATCGTCAATATTTCGTACGTGCCCTTTCGTCGACCATTTTAATAACAAGGAACTTTTAAGCTTAAAAGCATGAGAAGTCCGTGTTACCACCGAGATCATTCGGAAATAAAATATCATTAGTTGACGCGTACTTGGATACGTCATGCGGTCGTAGTAATCATCACGGAGGAGAAAAGCGTCACGGTGGCCATCGTGACAATCACCAGGACCACATGACGTGTGAAAGTACGCATCAACTACTGATATTTTTTTCCGGTTGGCCTCCGTGGAAACACGGACGTCACGTGCTTAAGATCTCTATTACCTAGCTAACACCAACGGACTATTTGACATGTCGTGACGGACGGAGTCGATCGGTGACCAGTCGTTAACATGACATTTCCTGCGGCAAAGTTTGTCTCTACGACATGTTACCGATCGTCATTGATTGTCATCATCGGAGAAAGATCGTGTGTAATGACCATGGATGTAGGGTTGTATTGTTAGTACAAACAGTGATTAAATAGATAAATTCTCATCGAGCGGCACTGGATCCCCACCATTTTAAGATTGACATCGAATTTCATACATTGTATGAGTACCATAAAAACCGAGTACTTTCCAAGAACTTTTCTCTATTTTTTTGTCAATGAAGTTCCTTTAGAACTGTTTCGAAAATCATTATAGATCCATCCCAGATTTTCTAAACACTAAACAGAAGTTGAGCTGGTTGGTTTTAGAACCATTTTTCGGAGGAGGTTTTTTTGAAATTTCTTCAAATCCACACGAATAACTTTTATAATAGAAACCTTATAAGCCCGATGTTACTACGAGCTACTCACGATATGGTCTACCGCAGTAGTTGGACCGAGAGTGTATCGAGTCTCGTGATGGTCGTGGAACTGCCAGTTTGAACTAATTTAGCTCGGAGCAGATCTAGAGTCTCGTGAAGGTTGTGGAAATGCCAGTTTGAACTAAATTAGCTCGGAGCAGATCTAGAGTCTCGTGAAGGTTGTGGAAATGCCAGTTTGAACTAATTTAGCTCGGAGCAGATCTAGGTCTCGTGAAGGTTGTGGAAATGCCAGTTTGAACTAATTTAGCTCGGAGCAGATCTAGAGTCTCGTGAAGGTTGTGGAAATGCCAGTTTGAACTAATTTAGCTCGGAGCAGATCTAGAGTCTCGTGAAGGTTGTGGAAATGCCAGTTTGAACTAATTTAGCTCGGAGCAGATCTAGAGTCTCGTGAAGGGTGTGGAAATGCTAGTTTGATGCGCGCCATTTTAACCAGGAGCAGAATCTCTTAAAAATTGTGGAAATATAAGTTTGATACAATTTTAGCATAGAGCAGAATCTCCCGGAGGTCGTAGAAATTCCAGTTTGGAGGAAAGTGTCGTTAAGGTCTTGGAAAAGCCAGTTTGAGCCCATTTCAACTTGGAACAGAATAACGTGAACGTAGTGGAAATGTTGTTTTGATGTCAGCTGTGTAGCTTGGAACAGAGTCTCGCAAAGGTCGTTGAAAAGCCGGTTTGAGGCCATTTTGGCTTGGAGTAGAGTGTCGTAAAGGTCGTGGAAATGCCAGTTTGATGCGCCTGTTTAGCCTGGAACAGAATCTCGCAAGGGTGGTGGAAATGCCAGTTTGATGTCATTTTTGGCTGAAACAACTGGCGCAGCAGTTTTACCATTAGCAGCTTGATTCGTGTACTTGAGACTTTAAAATATGCATATGCGTTGTAAACTAGCTTCGGGTTACATTAATGAATTGAAAAAAATGAAACAACGTATTTGAAAAAAGTCAATAAAATTCATGAAATTTTGTAAGTACTTGATTTACTTTTTTATATTGTACCGTTTCTCATTTATTGCTTTCAGATGTTAACCCTAGAAGTAGCAATGATAACCCTCGTAAAGAAGGAAAAAGATATCGACGAGGTGTACCAACCCAGGAAAACACAACCATAACACCTAATGAAATGGGAGTATTGCTAAAAAGGTTCATTAAGTCAATCTCTGCTGCCTCTTTGTGTTCGCCGAGAGAAAAAATCTGTGTCCAGGGACCGCCGGGACCTCGAGGAATACCGGGGGAACGTGGAAAAACCGGGCGCCGGGGTAAAAATGGCCCGAGGGGGAAACAAGGGCCAGCGGGAACTCCTGGTCCCAGAGGTACCCCAGGGCATCGCGGACTAAATGGAAGTCGAGGCGAGCGTGGCCCAATTGGTCCCCCTGGCTCCAGAGGAGAACCTGGTAAATCGGCCTCTAAGCCGCACGTGATCATCTCACCTTCTTCAAGAACAGTTGCAGAAAATCGCACGGCCGTGTTTTATTGCTCTGCTGATGGAAACCCCAAGCCACGGATAAAATGGATCAAGAGCTCTGGCTCTCTTGATAATGAGAAAATCATTACAAATGATATTGGGAAACTAGTGATCAGAGCGTTGCGCTATAACGACTCTGGAAACTACGTTTGTTTGGCAGAAAACCTTCTTGGAAAGTCAAACGCGTCTGCGAATCTCACTGTTACAGGTTAGTGGACCTTCCTGTTATGAGATAGAATAGTAGTCATTATCGTTGTTTTTTTTTAGTTCTTGGTTAAAATTAAATCTACTTCTAAAGCTTTATACAGTATACATGTTCTTTGGTACAAGATATTTTACGTAAAATTGAAGATAAATTATATTTTTAACTCTAAACGAGCTAGAAAGTACTTATTTTTAATATTATAATCGAATGCATAGCAAGAGAAAGTATAACATAAATCGTCTTTTTTGCTAACAGTGAGAGTCTTACGAAAGTTGCCAAAATACTAAAGGAGACTGATCTCGAAGGACCTTTTCTCATGGGTCGTGACTCGCTTCCTTGGATGTGTAACAGAAACAGACTTACTGTTTACTAATAATTTAAGTAATATATTTCCTCAAATATTAGTAATGTTATTACTATTTTTGTTGTTTCTTCATCATTTTTTATTATAAACAATATTTTTGTCTTTTCACTTAGTTTTCACTAATTAGAAAGTAACTCGAGGCAAAAAGAGTTATTAAAAGAGTTACAAATATGTTACTTAGTAGAATAATATTTTACCAGGTTTACCCGTCTTCCACAAAAAACTGCCATCTCTTGTTTCTGTGCGTGAGTTCACTTCTGTTAACATCTCTTGCAATGTTTACGGTAACCCCTCCCCCCTTGTTCAGTGGTTCCGGCCATTCTTGTCCATCGATCAACCGCGTGTAAAAGCACGAAACGGTTTGCTGTCGTTTAACCCAGTGGAACCTGGAGATAACGGAGTTTACATCTGTAAAGCAACCAACCAGCATGGCACCATCCAAGCAGTGATGAACTTAAACGTACAACAAGGTAAGTCAGATCTATACAATGTTATATTTTTGGATTTTTAGGAAGCAAAAAAAAATTGAGAATTTATCCAAAGTCAAGGCCCAAAAAGTATAGATATTTTGATATAATGTTTTGAAAAACCACCATTTATGTATTGTTCACGGTTACAATAGATTGAAAGCAAACTTTCAAAAAGCCTAACTGACAGATATTTGCGCAGACTTTCAGTTAAAAAGATTTGAGTTTATTCAACTGGCGGCAATTCTTGACTTGCTAGTGATGTCATAGTAACCATGTCGGTGAACAAAAGAATTTTGACGATTTATTTTGTAAAGGGCACCAACATGGCTGCTTCGTCTTTTGTCCTTGGTGACTTTAGGGAATGCGTGCAAGTCAAGAATATGATGAACGAACAGACATGTGCACACTTTCAGGACTCTTTCGTTCATTTAACTATTACCTGTAACGTCAAGCTTCATGAGTTGACGTAAAGTATCAGTACTTTACATATCAATATCCTGTTTGTAAAACAAGGTGTACCTAGAAGTTGTTCAGATTGGTACAAGAGAAGAAGGCGGACAAACGGAGTGTACAGCATTAACCCAGACGGGAGGGGTGCGTTTGATGTTTACTGTGACCAGACTACAGCAGGAGGGGGCTGGACAGTGATCCAGAAACGACAAGACGGCTCGGTCGACTTCTACCGTGGATGGGCGGACTACAAGAAAGGGTTTGGGAGCTTGAATGGTGAGTTCTGGCTGGGACTGGACAAGATTCATCGCCTTACCCAGGCCAAACGCAATAAACTACGTGTGGAGCTGGAGGACTGGAACCAAAACAAAGTTTATGCTGAGTATAGCTATTTTGCCGTCTCTGATGAGAACTCACAGTACAAGTTGAGCCTTGGGTCATATTCAGGTTAGTTAGTACCAGTAAACATATGTTTAAAGAACCAATAGCTTATAGCTCGTGCTAATAGAATTTCTATTTTTAACATTTTAATGGGCGAAAGTCTTCACACTAAAAAACCCTTAACTAGTATTTAATGGATCCGGTTGTCCATTAAGCTAGACTATATATTAAGACCAAGGACTCGTTTTTTTAAAGCCTTCGTGCTGTCTTACCTTTTTTTCCGTTCTGTTACTGTATCCTGTGAAGTAGTTGTACTAATTGAATGGCAGCCTGACCAGTGATTTACGAAATGTCATAATGTTGGTGAAATCAATTTTTAACTTCTCATTTGCAAGGCATGATTGTTTAACACTTTGTCTCATTCTGATAACTTTGTAAAAAAATATTTAAAAGCGCTTAACAAATGAAACAAACATCGCATTGGTAGTAAATTTAATTGGTTTTCGAAGAAATTAATAGAGAAGAATGCAGTTGAAGTAATGGTCTTTTTACTGCTTTAAAACACCTTGGTCCGGTTGTTTTGAAACCGGTTACTTTTAACACTGGGTTAAGGAAACTTTAAACAGTTTTATCTTTACAATGAAGCTTTTGCGTTACTTACAAACACTGCCCAGAAATTCAAACAAAACACACATGTTAATCAACAAGTTTCGAAGCCAAGTTGGTTAAAGGGGAACTGAACCCTAAAACCGACTTCTCTCCAACAAAGTCTTAAAAAGTGTGAAAACGGTATTTATACATTTTTCTTCGTATCTCGCTAATTTTTTTTTTTTCGAGTTTAAACACGTATTGTACCGGCGGCTCAGAAATATGGGGTCTCCGGAGAAAGATCGGGACTATGACGTCAATTATAGGGAAGAATTGGCTCGAACTGAAAAGACTTATCATCGCACATAACTTAAATTTTTACTTCCACATATGACTGTGTATAAGCAGCGTATGACGACAAAAACAGTTCAAGCGCTCGTTTGCCATCCCATAACCTACGTCATACGATACCTTCGTTTACCGCTGACAAGTCGACAAGCGGCCACGCTCAACGACCCTAAACAATGAGAAACACGCATATTCAAACCTTAATTTCTCGGGAAATCAGTGCGACACGAGAAAAACTTTTGAATACGGTCTCTATACCTTTAAGTATTTTATTTAGAAAGGGTTGAGTTTAGGGTTCAACTCCCCTTAACGGGCGTATGGCTTGTCCCAACGCCTTGCTACGTCGTGCTAGACCTAAGCATGGCGTCTGAATCAAACCTCGATTAGCTCGAGGTAAAGTCGTGTAGCACTGGTCAGCTGGTCGTGCTACCCAACTATGGTGCGGTTTGGAAATGTTGTGCTAAAGGCGTGCTGAGGCCGGATTTTTTTATGTTCGGGTGAGCTTAGCACTACTGTAGCACGCCGTTTCACACGGGTTTTAGAAACCTGAGCATGCACATGGGCTAAAAGCTAAGACCTGGGTTAGAGTTTTTTGGTCCGGCGTTGAGCAACTGGCCCTGATGTCTAATATTCTACAGCCGAAAATCTAGACACTTATCTTGAAGTCCCTATAAAGCTCATTTGTTTTGTATTTTAGATTAAAACTGCTGTCACCTATGAACTCAGAATTCGAACAACCGAAACACATTTCTGCGTCTTAGTATGCTTTTTAATAAAAAAAAGAATGGAATGTAAATTTTGACCGAGCAGGCTGGGGACTGGTAACTTGTGACGTAGCAGCAGTGAGTTGTGTGGAATTTGTTTAAAAATTTTCATTTCTGTTGTAAAGGATGAGAAAATTATTATTTCAAACAGTTTCAAGGGAATAATTCATTGATTAAATTTATAACATTATAGCAATTATAGCCAGAATCCATAATGTTTTGAGATGATGAAAGTCTTTGTCTCGTGCCTCGTGCTAAGCCATACGCCTCCTGCTACGTCAGCATTGCACGTTTCAAGCCCAAAAAACATAAACAGAAAAACCTGTATATTTTCGAAAATTGCTACGGTTGAAGGGTTCTGCTTTTCATCTAAAAGTTAAAAAAATGAGCTTTATAGAGACTTCAAATTCCCTTCATAGGTACCGCTGGTGATTCGTTCAGCTACCACAACGGGATGCGTTTTACGACCAAAGATCGGGATAATGATCCTCATCAAAGAAACTGTGCCAAGTGGTTTAAGGGTGCGTGGTGGTATTACAACAGTTGTCATAGCTCAAACCTGAACGGCCTGTATCACCGCGGTGGTGTACACAGGTCAACCGCTGACGGCGTTAACTGGGTTACCTGGAAGGGCTGGTTTTATTCTGCTAAGAGAGCTGAAATGAAGCTTCGTCCTACTGTAAAACTTAAAAGACTTTGAAATAGGTTATCAGTTATGCATTGAAGGCAGTCGCTTAGTTTCATTCTTGTTTATATTTTGTTTTTTGTCCCGATTGTTAATATCGCGAGAAAACGATGTGTTAAAACAGCAGAGCTTCCATGAACGGTCCTCCAGGCAAACCTTAACCTGAGAAAACTGTGTCTTTGTTGCTGCCAGTTATGAAGGATTTTTTTTAAAGCAAATATAATAGGGAGGGCACTGGTTTGTGTTAAATTAGTCTGAGTATATGGATTGAGAGAAAATTAAAAAATTGAACAACTTCGCGTTTTCAATTGCCGACTTCCAAACGGCAAACATTGATACGAAGCTTTTCTGTTTGTCTGTGTGCAGAAAAGAATCTTCGCGTATGTCCGTCGTAATATATACTAGCCAAGATGTACGCATAAAAGGTCTTTCCAGTCTTATCCAAACTAAATAATTTACACGAAGTTTGATTTGAATATTCTAAAACGGGTCAATGCTATAACTGGTAGCTCTGGTAGAGCTGGTAATGCTACAATTAGGGGGCTAACTGGTACCTATGTAAGAGCTGGTAATACTACAATCAGTGGGGGTAACTGGTACCTCTGGAAGAGCTGGTAATATTGCAATCAGTGGGTTAACTAGTACCTCTGGAAAAGATGGTAATACTAAAATTAGGGAGGTTAATTGGTACCTCTGGAAGAGCTGGTAATGCTACAATTAGGGGATTAACTGGTACCTCTGGAAAAGCTGGTAATGCTACAATTAGGGAGGTTAACTGGTACCTCTGGAAAAGCTGGTAATGCTACAATAAGGGGATTAACTGGTACCTATGTAAGAGCTGGTAATACTAAAATCAGTGGGGGTAACTGGTACCTCTGGAAGAGCTGGTAATATTGCAATCAGTGGGTTAAATGGTACCTCTGGAAAAGATGGTAATACTAAAATTAGGAAGGTTAATTGGTACCTCTGGAAGAGCTGGTAATGCTACAATTAGGGGGTTAACTGGTACCTCTGGAAAAGCTGGTAATGCTACAATTAGGGAGGTTAACTGGTACCTCTGGAAAAGCTGGTAATGCTACAATAAGGGGATTAACTGGTACCTATGTAAGAGCTGGTAATACTAAAATCAGTGGGGGTAACTGGTACCTCTGGAAGAGCTGGTAATATTGCAATCAGTGGGTTAAATGGTACCTCTGGAAAAGCTGGTAATACTACAATTAGGGGGGTTAACTGGTACCTATGTAAGAGCTGGTAATACTACAACCAATAGGGGTAACTGGTACCTCTGGCTCTGGAAGAGCTGGAAATATTGCAATCAGTGGGTTAACTGTTACCTCTTGAAAAGCTTGTAATACTACAACTAGGGAGGTTAACTGGTACCTCTGGAAGAGTTAGTAATACTGCAATCATAATGGATAACTGGTACCACTGGAAGGGTTAGTGATAATGCAATAGGGGGGTAACTGGTACTATTGGAAAGGCTGGTGATACTTTATCGAAACGAACTAACAGATATAACCACAAGAAGGGTTAAGTTAATATTTGATGTAACTTCGCCAAACCGTCCACAATCCAAAGCTGCACTAGTCCCTTGCCAGGAGGAATGGTTTGCTGATTTTACTCCACGTTCTTCTCATTGAAATATCTTTTTCAACTTCCTCACTATCCAACAAAATTTTGGGTGTACCCGATCCTTAAACGGATTTTTATGGTTCCACTGGTAGGGTTAATAATACTTTATTAAAACTGAGTTATACGGCTCCATAGAACTGAGCCTTGCTGCGTCCTTGAATTAACACCCAGTTACACTTGTATCTTTGTCACGTTGCTTTTGTAGGTGTTTAGTTCTTTGCGGGGAATGTAGCTCGGTAGAGCGGACTCGCTTGGCGCGCCACACGAAATACCAGTGACTATGGTTTATCTCTCTTTACTCTACTCGAGATCTCTTCTCTACTACCCTAGATCTCTTCTCTCTTACTTCTTTACAATCATTCGTT
>JAOBRD020757775.1:0-13986 GCA_027575215.2 Hydrozoanthus sils
TTCATAATCTTGTAATGTGATTTTTTTTGTCTCATATAGTAAATTGTATTTTCATGTAGTGGTTTCTAATTTCATATTAATAGTGCTTTTTTTTCATTATGTGATTTAGATTCCAATGTATTTTTACCCTGTTTGGCTTGCCATACTCTTCATTCAAATAACGCATTGTCTAGTTTGGTGACTCGATCGATCGAAGCTACCTAAAGACTTTGTATGGGACTATAAAGAATTTTTCAATAAACGTACAAATAGAAAGATTACATTGTTATTGTCTTCTGTGTGCATTTTGAGCGCGATCGGAGGGGTTTTAGGGCGAAAAAAATTCTTTGCTCTTTTCTGCATGCCCCCCCCAACCAAATTATTGGGCATCCCCTGGCCCCTCCCCCCCTGGTTCCGCCGCCCATTGGAAAGCACTGCATGCCAGACAGATTTTGTCCGTGTTTGAGCCACTCGCTGTTACGCGAGGAATCAGTGATGAGGTCGCAAGAAAACGTTTACTTCAGGAAAGAAACCTAGATTTAAAACAAAGCACAGACAATTGCAAAAGTGTAGAAAATGCAACAACCCAAATGAGCGTATATGTTGCAAAACGAGAAGAGATTTTATTATGGCGGTAAATTTCAAAGGAAGAACACAGTGGAAGTGCACAGCGCGAAATGAAACTTGAAAAACCAGCAGAAGTCCAAAAAGCCAGATGCAAATTCTGTTTCAGAACACATGTATTAAAAATAAGAGCTGGGCCCGGCTGGGGAAAAAAGTGCAATATGTGTGGAAGACATATGTGTCAATGAATAACATAACGGTCCTACAATACAAGCGGAGAATGGCTTTTATTTCACTCTAAGACACAATTACGCTAAAGAAAAATCCTGGAAAATATTTTTTATAAAATTTTGCAAAATGCATTTTAATGTACTCTGTACAAAGTTATGTCATGCATCACCCGGTCTGTTATCACAAATACGTGGGCTTCGGGTAGGTGGTCCGGCCAGATCAGTTTTGTAACCAGTTTCATTTATTACGGCGTTTCATACGTTGAGTTCTAGATCGATTTCGCGTTTTACTGTTGTGTAATTAAGAAAGAACTGGAGCATGACTTTTCGACTGCAGCAAACCGCATCTTTTCGTTTTTGGTTTCCCTGTTTAATACCTAAAAAGGTTCATTTCTATTTGTTATCAGATTTGAATTATTATAATTTTATGTGTTGTCATTGGCTAACATGTTTTCTATGATTAATGGTTATCTGCTTGCAATAAATATGGCGGCCGATTTTGATTCAGTGTTGTGTGAGAGTTATGTTCCGTGTGCTCTCTTACAGAGCACGGATTTTGCGCTCTCGAACAATCAGCTCACGAGATTCATTGGGGTTATTTTATAAAATATTTTATCTCTTCTCGGTAGGGTTTTTACGAAAAAAAAATGATCAACAACAAGAAACAGGTTAGTTGCATTTCAAATTCCTCTAGATAATGTTTTTGCGGTTTTATCCTCATATCTATCTCTCGACACAGAATCTAGAGAACTGGGTAACATGCATGTGGTTTACCCTGTCAGGGTTAAAGGTTTGTCTTACTAATAAAATAAATGTCATTTTGGCGGTAAAATTTCAATTTTCTTGCTGGAAGAACAATTACCAACATTTGTGTTTGTATATACACGTTATTTTAAAAAGCGACACAAGAAAAAGAAAAAACAACAACAAATTCGGTGGTTTTTATTTCAAAGCTTTGATAAAACTCGACAGATAAATACACATAACAGCTAATTTTAGCACCAGTGTTATAGTACAGATATCACTTGAAGAAATTTTAATCTAAATGTCATCATGACGTCATTGTTTTATCACTCCCGGCTTAATTTACCCACAATTCCTAGCTCCTAAACATCTAAAACTGGCCATAAAAAACTGTAAACCTCAAATTTAAGCTCGCAGGTTTGTTAGTACAAGGAAGATTTTTACCAGTTGTCACCTTCCCTGAGCTTCTTCTAGTGCTGTACGGTTTTCAATGCAGTGTGGTAAAATGTACTGCCGCCATTTTTTCGTATTGGTCAATTGTAAACGCTTCATACTACACAATTTGTGCTTTTTTGAAAGGAAACTAGCGAGAAAAAAATGGCACACGTCCTCAGGTATATTTCAACTCCTTTAAACTTTGCAGCACTATATTTAGTGGTCTGGCAATTATTAGCAGCCATATCTGTTACGAGCAACATTATTCACAACACTGATATGCTCGATCTAGCCAAGCAAAGTTGCCCTTCACCTCCAGTTAGGTACAAACAGTGCTGCTTTAGTTCCGGCTCAATGATTAAAGCTGTCAATCCAGCCAACATCAATCCTGAATCGAAGGCACCTACAGCAAAAACCCTGGCAACAGCAGTTGCTCTCGTGTCCTTTGTGTTCCCGCTTATTTGCGGCATTACATAAGCATTTGTTAGTAAAACTCCGGTTAATAAACCAGTAAGTGCCAACAGCAGACAAACCAAGACGATACTGTTCAAGAAACGGTACCAAGAATCTAAGAGAAGAAAAAACATCAGAGCCACTACGACCATGGAAAGAAACCAAGTGTGTTTTGTGAACGGATTCAAATTGCTGTGTGGATTGACAAGGGAGATTATAAAGCTGTACGAGCTACCAACAAAATAAGCAAAATTAAAAGCATTTGTATACACCACATACACTTCTCTTGGTGCTAGACCAGCCTGTTCATAGACTAAAGTTGTAACAATTCCTTGCAGAGAAAGATACGCAGCGAAAACTCCAACAAAAAATGCGATAAAATGATGCATTGTTTTCCATATGGCTAGAATCTTTTCTTTGGCAGTCAGTCGAGGGTTCGTAACAGGTTGATTGTATTGTTCACTCAGTGGCACCGGCCTGTAGTCGTCATAACTTGTCCCCGGGGCAACCTTGCCATCTGCATCTGTTCTTCTCAACATCAAATACGAAGCAACCATTATAAACGGTATCCAACTCACACTTAACACAGCTGCCCGGGAAGGCTTTTTTAGTAGGACTGATAGAGCTGTTGGAAAATTAGTTTTTTGGACAACTTTAGCCACAAGTTTTTTTGTCCTCATTAAACATTTTGTAGTGCTAGCTCGAAACTTCTAACATACTGGATTTCTCTAAAGTTTTCAAATTGGTATCATATGTTTACATGTAAAAAGGAAATAAAAATTGGCCAATCAGATACCAGCAAAGTTAAGTCGCTGGGTTGTTAAAAGTTATCAATTTACACAACTACAACATGTTTTTATTCGCTGTAAGGAATTATTTCCCAACTGCCTTTCTTTTCGATTCCATTTTTGAAAAGAAAAACCTAAAAAATAATCTCCGTTGAAGTGTAATAAGGATACAAAGGAGACTTTTGAGTGCTGTTTTTCATAGCGGCCGTAAAGATACTCAATCTGCGCTTTTAGCAAAACATATATATTCTGAAAGGTAAAGGAACAAAGTTTTGGTCCATGCAATTATTTTTCACAGATTATTATTCGAAAACAAGTAAGAACCATTTTTTTGACCCTCAGTTTGCCCTTGACTTTCTCGTTAGGGGGCGTTCACAAAAAAAATGTTTGGAGGGGATTGATGAGAAATGTTTTCATCTCTCTTTTCTTTTAAAGACCCAACTTGCAGAACTACTAATTTTTACGAACCCCCCTTGGTACCAGTCAAATTTTTGAGGTACCCCCCTCATAACTAGCCTACTTTTGCTGCTGTTTTTACATGTGTAAAAAGCAGTCTAGATTATATGTCTCAAGCACACATACAAAATACCGATTTTAGATACAGCCTGTAGCGACTGCCGTCTTGAAAATATCAGTGCACAAGCTATCTAAGCTGAAAAGGTCATGCAGGCAAGATTATGGGAGTGTATCTCAAAAACTGTCTATACAAGCTGTACTATAGCATGATCATGATTTTAATACTTGAAGCTACCTGATTAGTAAAACAACCAATCGCTGCCCGTCCTTCTTGTTTGTAAGATTGTTCTCCTCGTATGAAGCATAAAATCATCTGCCTCCTCTATCTGAGAATGCTCATCATCAATTTCTGTCAACACAATGTCTGAACTATTATCACTGTCAACATTCCTCGCTATGACTGGAGTGTTCTGCATCTAGTTCTACTTGGTAAAAAAAGAAGTGATGCAACGAACTTTTTCCCGTTTTGTCATGTTTTTGTGTTGAATGTAATGGTGGCCCAGATATTTGTTGAGTTCCCTCTCAGTTAATTGGTTCAATGAACTATTATTAATAAGGTCAGGCCAGTTGTAGTCTTCGTACGTTTTTGCATCACGCTCCTCCTTTTTATGGGCCCTTTCTCTACTTCATTTCACTGAGGATCTTCAGTTCTTCTAAGTGTTTGACACACTGCTCCAAAATATCAAGAGATACGGATAGCTCTTTACTCAATGATGTCAACTTTGCCTCTTCATTGCTGTGAAGTTCTCCAGTGGCAAACAACTTTCTTGCTTGTGTTCTCGGGAGGAAATCTACAATTTCTCTCACGCCCATCTGCGTTTGTCGAGCAAAGGAACAGAGACGAAGGGTTGAAAAGAAGAGCAAAAAAGTTGGAACAAAACAGGTCAGGTTAATCCTACAATCTTGCTCCAGATAGAACTGGAATTGATGACATTTTGGGGGGCAAACAAAACCTTGTCAAACTCACAGACATAAACCTGTCATCAATACATAATCTACGTCCTAAACTTCATCTGAAAGGGGTAACGCAACTCTTGGAAAATTGTCAGAGGACGAATCAAAGATAAATCTGAACAGTTTAAGGCCATTCTTACCAGCAGGCAAGCACATTGGAAAAATGCAAAAGCCACTGGGGCTGCAGTTGTATCAGTGGAATCAGTGCCGTAGCAAGGGAAGGGGCTGGGGGCTGGGGGCCTGTGCCCCCCAACCCCCAGTTTTTCCCTAATTTGTGATGCTACTACTGCTTAATAGAAAGCAGTAGCTACTGATCACACCAGCGTAAACGACTGTTCCATCAGTCCATCTCTTGTTCTTTAGTTATCCACATCATAATTTGAAAACCAATCCGAAAACTTTGTTACTGATTCTGAAGAGAACAAATAACATAATCGATATGAAAACAATGTGTCGTGTTCAGAAAATTGTCCTAAATTTGATAAAAATGATTTATTTTTACTAGTTTTGGACGCTCTGATTTTGTTTCCAATGGCATTTAAAACGCGGGAAATACGTTTTCAGATAAGCTGATTTTCAAAATTTCCTAGGGGCATGCCCCCGGACCCCCCAAGAAGGATTGCGCCTTTGGCACTTGGTTGCGTCCCCCAAGTTTCCCTCGAATTCCAGGGTTGCTACGGCCACGGCCCTGTCAGGATGGTTATGAAAATGATGAAATTGACCCAGTTGGCTCAGTTTCACAGCTAAAACTGTAGTTGTACAACATGTTCCAGTTCTGTTTGGAAATATTTTATATTAAAACAAATTAATTCATAGTTAATTTAAAGTACCCCCCTGGACATGAGCTTATTTTTTCTGGCATCCCCCCTTGGACATTCCATTTTTTTTTCAGACAGCCCCCACTTTCTCATCAGTCCCTCCCCCAACATTTTTTCGTGAACGCTCCCTTATGCAGGTCTTTGTAGCCTTAACACTTCCCTAACTTTCTTCACACTAAAAGTTTTATAACAATTTGGGGCTTCCATAAACTTTGCCACTTCTAATACGGCTGTGGTTGATTTAGATTTGATAGACGAGTCGGCACTGAAAAGCAACTCAAACCAAAAAGATCGGAATCGCAACCTCCCTTTACTCGATATAGAAGACTGTGTGGGTTACCCCAATAAGACAGGATCGGGTTTTATCTGAGGGGAGAGAATGTTTTAAGCCAGTCTATGCTGACCGTCTTTTACGATGTTAAGTATAGAAAGAAAATTGTGTTAGCGGAGGTAGGCACGCCTGCAGTTGGATTAATACTGAGTGTATAGAGTAATGCTGTGCATCATAATTTCATTGTCGCATGATTTCACTCTCTTTTTTTTTTAAGAACGTCGAATTTTTCGACTGAGGCTGAACGTTCTTAAAGATTTTCGGGATATCAGCCTCAAAAGTTCTTAAATAAACATGTTCTTCAGTAAAATATCTTTACTGATTTCAGACAATACAAATGATATATGTGCTGTGTGTGGTTCATTTGCGTATACATTAACTTGTACATTTATTTTGTACTTGTATTTTTGAATACAGTAGCTGAAAGAACTGTGTGATGTAAAATTGTTATCTGTGAAATTTAGTCAAGAAGCCAGATGAGAACACTGTATGAATTATTTGCAATAGGTTATCATGATAAATAAATGTTCTTCACCTTTTCTCGGCCTCAGCGTGTTCTTTTAAGCTTTTAAGTACATGTTAAAACATATTTTTAAATTTTGACCATTTTCAGTCTTATGTTCTTATAAAAAAGGTTCTTATAAAAAAAAGAGTGTAATCTGATCATAAATATCAAAGTTTTTGTATATAGTTTATGCTGTCCTTCACGATCAGTAGCATTTCATCAAATGTAAAAAGCTAAAAGCTAAAATTCATATGAGGCCTTCGGTAGAAATTTTAGAATTGAGATTTTTTTCGAGGTTTTCGAGTTGTTGGTTTTTTTTGACACGTCTCACCCACCTCTTCCACAGTTTTAGACACGCCCTCGACAACCCAAAAGCCCAATGCAAAAGACGACTATGGCCAATCGCTAACACAGGAGATTGCTTTAAAGGCAACTGTATTTATAAAATCATATGCACCAAATGCTATGAATCCTACATAGGCAGCACTATAAGATATCTACACGACCGCGTCAAAGAACACTTTAAAAACAACAACTCTTCAGTCCACAAACATCTCATGACGTGTCACAAAAAATCCAACAGCTCGAAAACCTCCATCTCCACCGCCCGAGAACCCAATCCAGTAAATCGACGCCTCCATGAAGCCTTTTTTATCCACAAATTCCAAACCACCATAAACACACGTGCAGAACTCACCGAACTAAGCGAACTTTTATTTTGAATTACTTTTTTTTTACTAATCCAGAGTCTTTTCATCCTTCCCTTTGTTTTATCATATCACACCCCCTTTGTTTTCACCCGTACTCCATATTTTAATCAGACCATTATCCTTGTTACGTTGATCGCGTTAGCCGGCTTAAGAACTCCGCTAAGCTTGATTTTATTTATTCCCTGATGATGCCGTAGACCGGCAAAAGCTCGGAACATTGTAATTAGAACTTTAAAGAATTTTTGAAAACTTAAGTAATTTTAAAAATTCCACAGTAGCTCTAGGCCTCATTTCAATTTTAGCCTTTAGCTTTTAACATTAAACTTTTTATTTGTTGTACGGCAGAAAGGCTAGACTTACCAAAGTAATAGATAGTCGCTTCTATTGCACACAATCCCAATCCGGCACTATATGCTCCAACTGCAGATTCCTCGTAGAAACAAGATAATGATTGAAATGTCATTTCACTAACTGTCACCGACACGGAAATTAAAGCGACCCCAACGAGTTTCCAAACATGTCGAACCAGCGCCACCATCAGTAAACCGGTGACCATTAAAAGTGTTGCAGCATAAATCTTGATTGAAGTTCCTTAAATAGAAAGCATAGTTTATATAAGTGTTTACGTTTTACTGGGGAAACTTTGGAAAAAATTACCACTGCAGAACAGCTGGAGGCAAGAAAGATAATGCGCCATACATTATTTGTACGATTTCCAATTTTTAAAACCATATCTCGGAAAGATTACTAAGCATATCAGTTTCATATTTTCAGAGAAAGTTTGTTCTGCAGAAACATTTCATTATTCAGAAGCTTTTATTCTGTAGCTGAATTAGAAAGAAGAGTGCGTATGCTACTGAGGCAAAAAATGTAAACAAAAACTTGCCTATATATTCCATCTCAATGCGAGACGTGTGTCCAGCGGGAATAGACAAGAACTTAACCAGTGGCATGGTTCCCCACGCGAGTCTGTAGCGTAGAGCATCTGACTGGTAATCAGAGGTTTGCGGGCTCGATTTCCATCAGTGACTCAGGAAAAAGCAGTTTCTTTGTATAGTTTGATATATTGTTGTGTAGCATTACGTTTTTTGTTTCCCTTTGAGCCTTTTATGAGCGCATAAATTGTTGTTTTTGAAAATTACGTTTTTTTTCTCTGAAAGCATTCTCACTGTAGAAGGGACCACAACGAGAACGTTAAGGTACGGTAGAGCGACAAAATCCTTCAATTTTGCTCGCAACATTGCTGCGAAACAGGTGTTGAAAAGCGATGCACGTTTGTCCAACCGCGTACAAATTTGTCTCGTACTCTGCACGGCGTGCAGATGACGACATCGACATCATGCACAACTTATTTCGCAGCAATGTTGCGAGACAAATTTGGAAGAATTTTTTTTGCTCGTATTACCGTACCTTAAACCAGTGAACTGTAAACATTTGGTATACATAGTTCTGTTTGATATAATCATATGAACACATACCTATTCGATCAAAGAAGATCGGTGATATCAGCGAAGCCACGGATCCAGGTACGCTCAAGCTGATTAGAACAACAGAGGTTGGAATAACCAGTCCAGAGAGAATATCTTCTGCAGCAGTAATCACCAATTCATAAGCAAAAGTGGATGCAAAGCCAGCAAGAATGAAGAAAGCTAAAACCATTCTTGTCACTTTTCGCTGTTCGTGGCCCATGTCTAGTCTGGCCTCGTCTTTGTGGAAGGTTTCCTGCTATACGGTTCACAAAACAAATCCTATATTGAAGCTGTTTCCTTCTGGTGGAATTAAAAAAAAGTAACAGATCATTATTATTCCCAGTGAACAATCGACATACCACACAATAAACAGAAAAACAGTCTATGAAAAAAACTATTTACTTAAAAGAAGAATACAATTTGGACGATCCGATACTGAATTGCACACATAACGGATGCATTTTTGGATGGGCATATTAAAAACACCCTTGAGCTGACACCATACAGTGGAGAGGTGTATGTCAGGGTAGTATTAAGGCAAAATAATACTTATTAATACTACCCAATATATCTTCAGTTGTATTTTGAGTTTTCCGCGGGCTGACAAAATTGTTCAGAGGCTCAAATTTCAGTCGATATTTCTGATTCGATCGATATTCTCCGTATAGTGATTTGTTTTCCTCGGTTTCAAGTAGTGAATTTTTTTCATTCTCAATTACTGATTTTAAATTCATTCTCACGTGGTGGTTTCATAATCTTGTAATGTGATTTTTAATCTCATATAGTAAATTGTATTCTCACGTAGTGGTTTTAATATTCATATAGTGATTTTTCTTTATCATTATGTGATTTATATTAGATTCTAATGCACTTTTGTCCTGTTTGGCTTGCCATGCTTTTCATTCAAATAGCGCATTGTCTTGTTTGTATGGAACTATAATGAATGTTGCAATAAATGTACAAACAAAATCCTTATACCTTCAGATCACATTGTTATTGTTCTGAGCGCGATTGGAGGGGTTTTAGGGCAAAAAAAATCTTCGCTCTTTTCTCGCCCTAAACCCCTCCGATCGCGCTTAAAATGCGCACAGAAGACAACAACAATGTGATCTGAAGGTATGAGAATTTTATTTGTGCATTTATTGAAATATTCTTCATCGTCCAATGCAAAGTGTTTAGACAGCTTCGATCGACCGAGTCACCAAAACAAGACAATACCTTATTTGAATGAAAAGTATTATTGTCACATTGTAAGATTGGACAGCCTGTGGGTTTGAAAAGACACCCGCCCGCCTGCAAGCACAACCGACTGCATGGGATTTGCGGGATTTGCCAACGACCTGTTCGCCAACGTCTTGGGTCGTTTCTCCAAAGTCAAATATTCAGCACAAACAAAATATTATTCTTCCTATTAATGTTTGAAAAGCACTTTTGACCCATGGCTCAAGGATATTTCAGTCGCTGTCATTTTCGCATGATTGAATTCCGAGAATTTTTTGATAGCGAAATTCATTCACTCAAAATGTGTTACAGTTGCACCTAAATTACATCTTTTAATTTTCTTTTGGAAACAATGAAAAAATCTAACACTATTCTCTATCTATAGATACCTTTGTGACTTCCGGACAATAAATATGACAAACAATGGGTCAGTAACTTTTGATTCACTGTCATTAACGCATTATTGACTTCTAACAATATGCATGATTTTGATAGAGTTGAATCATTGTCAAATATAATTTTTGTAAAAATCTAAATCATTTTTAAAAATGACTTTGAATACTTTTATAATTACTTACATTCTCGGTTAAAACTCCAAAGGGCTATCAGCTCAAAAGTAAAAACTTGATTTAAATGAGAATTAATTACTCGGGTTACCTGTGGTAGGCCGAGTCTAGGTCTGCCTGCCTCTATCCAACCATCCATCCGTCCGTCCGTCCACCCGTCCATCCGTCCACCCACCCATCCATCCATCCATCCATCCATCCATCTATCCACCAACCCATCCATCCATTCATCCACCCACCCACCCATCTATCTATCCATCCATCCCATCCCATCCCATATCCCATCTATCGACGTTGTCGAAAGTGTGTAAGCCTGCGCTACTTGACGGTCCGCGGTGCGAAAAGACATGTGACTCAATTTGGTGACTAGCCGCCAAGTCGGCGATCATAGAATCGATACTTGAAAAAACGAAGATTATTATCTATCGACTGAATTGAATTTTACAACTAGTCATTAAGGTGAAATTTCGAAATCTTTAAACTAGTCGGTGAAAACAGCGGCGCTTTTTTGTTTCACTCAGGTGGAACAAGCACACAGAAAGGTTGTAAGTTTCAGAGCACGTTCTTTGTAAATAAATTTTCAAGGTGTGATATCAGTTTACATTTAATGTGATTTGAACCACTTTTTGGTAAGAAACTTAGAAATACGAAAATCTTCGAGTCAATATAGCTCTAAAAAAGCATTGAGCAGATTGGAGAAAACAAAATAATGTCAATGAATCAATACTAAAGTGTTGAAAATGTCGGCAATCTCATCGAAGCGTGTTACACTGAAAGGTCAACATTTATATCTCAAATTTCTGCTCTCTTAATTTCAGTTTTATGGTGTTCAAAACAATAACAAGTATGGATTAGATGATTCCGATGAGTGTAAGCTTGACAATGTAACTGTTTCTGTCAAGAACAGATGAACACAATTTCTCAATCTATTTTTGCACCTAAAAAAATTCTTTGGCGAATAAATTAAAATTTTGGTCGCTAACAAGCCACTAAAGAGTAAACTTAACTTGGGGATATTATAAGAGCTTCTTGAATTTGTATTTATAAAGTTCATGCGTTGCCACGACACTAGTCACTACAGTGAATATCACACTAAGTAACCCGAGTAAACGCCACTTTAGGCGTCTAGTTCACATTAAAAAGATAACGTTTACTTTTTCTGTACACTACAAGATGAATCTACATTCAGTTTCCTCTACTGCATAAACGACTGTAGAATAACTTTAGCTTCTCGTATCGAAAAACAATTATGTCTTTCTTTGTTCGTGTAAAATAGGCTTCTCCGTGTATTGACGGCTGATAGCTATTTGAAGAAATTGTATTGGCCACATGGAAAAGGCGCGAGTCGCCTAGTTAACGAGGTTTTCTGAAAGAATGCTAAAGCCTGCTTGCTTGTCTCTTAACACAACCCTTATTTTGCTTCTCTTAATGCATGTTTCAGGTATAAAACTCGCAAACTCTGTTTCTAGTCTCAGTTCTTCGAGTATAACGTTTCAGTTTTTCTTAACACTTAATCAAGAACTTACCGTTAAATAACTCAATTGAACATCGAGTTCCCTTCTCTAAGACAGCAGCGTTTTATGGCTTGTAAAATTGTTTGCGAAAATGAACATTAAACAAGTGTTACTTGGACTGTCACTCTCAAAGGCTGCACGGCACGATACTGATAATACAAATTGACAAAACAAGGAAAAATTGTAAAATATGCGTGCTTAAGTTTTCCCGCTAGAATTGTATGTATGAACGTATGATGTAAATATACTGTATACTGCTCGACCGTGAAATATATTCCCCATTGGCTGACCGCTGGTAGGCATACTAACACTTCCGCTCACGGGCTGTAGGATACACTGGCTACGAGTGAAACAAAAAAAAGCAAAGTATCAAATGAAATTTAAACCTTAAACTGGTGCTTTTTGTTCGAGAACTCAGAATGCATTGGCTACAGGTGAAATGATAAAAAAGCAAAATTATCAATTGATCATGAAATGACTTAAACCTTTAGCTGATGCTTGTGTTTGTAACATGATGTACTTCATGCAGCTTAGACTAAGTGTACCTTTCTAGCAATGCTGCCAGTTCTGTTAAGTCTCGATAGAGCATGCAGATCAAATTCTTGGAACCATTTTCATTTAAGTATACGCTTTTACTGACAATGGCGGCAGTAGTGAGTGAAAAACATAAGCACAAAAAGCGGGACAAACTCTTCAGCAACGGGGGCGACAGCGAGCGTGCATGCTCGAATCGGAAAGTCGCCAATTAAACCGCCAAAGCCGTTGGACCTGTCGAAAACCTTTAGCCAAATCGTGGAAAGTGACAAAATCATTCTGTTGTTGCCAAGCTTCACACACAAAACGAGCAGTACCAAAAAGGACTCTTGCTATGCGCAATTGGAGAAGAAGTGCTCGAAGTCTACAACGCTTTCGATTTCGAAGCTGGAGAAGATTTCAACAATGTCAATGTGATTATTGCAAATTTCGACAAGTATTTAGACCATTTCACAGGAAACACAAACAAGACATCTAAAAGGTTTAGATTCAATCAGAGAAACCAGGCGGACAGAGAAACTTTTGACAATTATTTAACTGAGTTAAAAAGCATGAGGAAACATTATGGGGGGGGGGGAACACAATGGAATTTTTAATAGTTTGTTACAAGATCTAAAACTCCTATTCAAAAGTTATTGCGGTTAACCAAAAAATTATTGGGGGGGGGGGCAGGCTCCCCAACCAAATTATTGGGCCTCCCCTGGCCCCCCTGGTTCCGCCGCCCATTGGAAAGCACTGCATGCCAGGCAAATTTTGTCCGTGTTTGAGCCACTTCGCTGTTACGCAAGGAATCCGTGACGACGTCGCAAGAAAACGTTTACTTCAGGGAAAAAAAACTAGATTTGAAACAAAGCACAGACAATTGCAAAAGTGTAGAAAATGCAACAACCCAAATGAGCGTATATGGTGCAAAACGAGAAGAGATTTTATTATGGCGGTAAATTTCAAAGGAAAAACAGCACGTGCACAGCGCGAAATGAAACTTGAAAAACCAGCAGAAGTCCAAAAAGCCAGATGCAAATTCTGCTTCAGAACACATGTGCTGAAAATAAGAGCTGGGCACAGCGTGGGGAAAAAAGTGCAATATGTGTGGAAGATATATGTGTCAATGAATAACATAACGGTCTTACAATACAAGCAGAGAATGGCCTTTATTTCACTCTAAGAAACAATTACGCTAAAGAAAAATCCTGGAAAATAGTTTTTATAAAATCTTGCAAAATGCATTTTAATGTACTCTGCACAAAATTATGTCAGGCATCACCCGGTCTGTTATCACAAACACGTGGGCTTCGGGACGGTGGTCCGACCAGATGAGTTTATAACCAGTCTCATTTATTACGGCGTTTCATACGTTGAGTTCTAGATCGATTTCGCGTTTTACTGTTGTGTAATTAAGAAAGAACTGGAGCATGACTTGTCGACTGCAGCAAACCGCATCTTTTCGATTTTGGTTTTCCAGTTTAATACCTAAATAGGCTCATTTTTATTTGTTATTAAATTTGAACTATTATAATTTTATATGTTGTCACTGGCTAACATGTTTTCTATGATTAACATAGTGTTATGTAACACGACATTTGGTTTTGCTAAGAATGACATGTTCTTAATCTGTTAACGACAGAAAAACAGATGTCGCATGTAGAAGCAATACC
>JAOBRD020757883.1:0-13985 GCA_027575215.2 Hydrozoanthus sils
TATGGGGAGTACCCACCCCACCCCCCCCCCCCCCCGGTAGAGTTGATAAAACTAACCTTACACATAACTCGACCTAGAACATTTACGCGGAAAGCTTTCGTAAAGATAAATGCAAGAAATCTGATATACTGTCAGTTGCTATATAACAATCAAGAACAACAAGAAGGGCGACATGTCAAGCAGAAATAACAAGTATCTACCACTTTTTTTAACTTTTTTTGTTTTAATGAACTTTAGTGCCGTTTTTATACCCACCGTATTGCCTTCATTTCTATTCTTGTCTGATTTGTTAGAAACGCGGAATGCGTTACATCCCTGAAACTAGTATGGCAGAATTGAGATCTTATCGTGACAAGATTTTGTTTTTTATACTGAGTACAATCGGTCAGTATTAATCTTTATTGATAAATTCATCAAACGTTAATTTTTACATATTAAGCAATAAGAGGTATATATTCATTTAAAATTTAAAAATATTATTAATATATGATAAATACAAATATAAATAAGTAAAAAGGGACAAACATAAGAGTAATATTATCGATTAAAACTACTTAAATAGGCATTTGTTTATAAAACACTAGTACTGTTTAAAACGTTCCGTTTTGACAGAAGTTAGTATAAAATTATGCTTACGGTTTTTTAAAGGTCTTGTTTATTTTAGGGAGCAGATCTTTTAAGATATGTTGTTGGTTTGATCTAATTTGTTTACATAGCTTGTTATCGTGCTGGCTTATAAGTTCTGATATGGATATTCGTTTCATTGTGTATCCGACTCTAGCAGCTCTTTTAAAAAAAAACTATCAATTCTTTCACGGTCTTTGCGGTAAATGGGAGCCCCCCAGACCTGTATCCCATGCGTAAAAATTGATAGGATCAATGAATCAAATAGATTTGAAAGTTTTTCAGGGGGGTATCCAAATGTTTTACAGTTTCTAAATGATGTACAATCGACTTGAAGTTTTAGACAAAATATTATCAATGTGTGTGTTCAACAAAGTAGGCTGGTTCTGGAATGTATAGGTGTCTTGAGTTGAAACAACGTGAGCGTGAACCAGCAGAAATTCTCGCAGAAAAACAAGGATGCGTCTGTCCTGAGATCAAGTCAACGGTGGTCAATCCTTACACAGATTTGTTTACAACTTTCATGACCCAAAGGTCAAGGAAAACCGTTAAAGTGCGCCCGTACAATTTTGTCCCGAATTTTATATATATTTCGGTAATACCTCTTCGTTTACACAAAAATTGAAACAAACACATGATATAAAAAAACTTCAATTCGCAAAAGTATAATTTTCGACTCGCTTGTTTCAAAGTCGGTTGGCAAAAGTTTTGCGATTTGCGAT
Source organism: Hydrozoanthus sils (assembly GCA_027575215.2). Lineage (NCBI taxonomy): Eukaryota > Metazoa > Cnidaria > Anthozoa > Zoantharia > Hydrozoanthidae > Hydrozoanthus > Hydrozoanthus sils. The sequence goes on from JAOBRD020757883.1 coordinate 1,347, forward strand.
TTGCCAATTCGAACCCTGTTATTATTTATCTGTAGTATTTGAAAAACTAAGAATTCATTTTGAGCCTAAAGCTGCTGCTAAAAAAATTAGAAAAGACTTAAAGTTCTTACAAGAATGTTCCAAGCTCGTTCGCCGAATAATAATAAATGATTAGTAAAAAGCAAAGTGGAGTTCTACTAAATGCCGGCTAATTCGCAATCGACCATAACATAGATGATATATCTGAATAGTATAATAAAACTCGCGATAATTGCGCAACCTTGAGTCAATATTCAGTAGTTTCAACCAATTAAATGTCTTTGTAAATCTGTGTTTACCGATTATTTCTTTCACTCCAGCAGAAAGTCTAGTTGCAATAGCTAGTTAAACCCATAGTTCACGCCTAAACGGCGTCTAGTTACTTGGGCTTCCTGTGGAAGAGCCCGAGTATTAAAATGCATTTCATCCACAAAGTCAAACTTTCATAAACTCAGTTCCGGCGCATCTGCGCAATCTCAAGTTTTCTGCTTCCGGTGTAATCTGCGCGAATACATCAGTCATTGACAAGTTTGAGAATGCAGAAAGTGATATAAGTACTAAATGTAAACATAAACAGAGCAGAAAAAGAGTTAACAAAATTAACCTTGTGTACAATAAACTTGATTAAGAACCGAAGCTGAAGAAGATGCGAGTTCCAAATTGTGAGATGAAAATCATCACTGACCATGCGTCCGAGGACGCATAATGGTAATGAGGACGAGCAGCTTGAATTCTCGCACTACATCGATGGCCATCAAGAACCTCAAATACAGCAGTCAAGACAGCCACTGAAAGAATCACTGCCAAATTGAGCATCTGCAAATGCATCTGTGGTTGTCAGCAACCCCCAACACACCTGCGTTAGATTCAAATCTTGTGCGGGCCGGTATACAACTTCTATAGCTTTCAAATTGTGTTCAACCAAGGCAGCAACAATAACTAAAAGAACCTACACCGATAGTGGTTTGGCTCCTTTTCAGCCGGTGTTTTGAGACAGACTCTGTTTTATAATCGAAAATAGCACACTTTCTTCTCATTTCGTGTGGAAATAATTATGTCACGTTGCAAAACGTATTGTTCTATAAATCTTTTGTCGGAGCACGCGGTGATCTTTTGTTGTAAGTTCTTTTTTTTGCAAATGATAAAGGAAAACGTGAATTGTAAATTAGGGCTTTTTGACCCTGCTCTTGTGGAGTAAGGATCGTCCCGTTTGGCTGAGGCTAAAGTTGATGTTGGCCTTTTGGTCAACAGAAACTGCGGCCGAAACCAAAGCGCGGCTGGCTGGTTTTCCCCTACTGTAAAACGTTTGCTGAGAAATAAAGTAAGTCCAAAGCACGTTGTTACATATGGTGGAGGCTCTCCGAGGTAGTTAGAGGTTCTGTCCTCCAACGCCATCTCGGACCTCATGTTACTTCGGGCTGTTTGTCGGATGTGTCAAAGAGTGGACAACAACTTGTAGTTTATCTGGAAATCTATTACTTCATTTATTGCTTGGAGAAAACGGTCCGTTCGCAACAGATCAGAGCATTATGATAGCGACAAGAAAAATAAAATCGCGATAACAATGAAGTGTTTGCAGACCAGTAGTCACCAAAAGCCGTATGAGAACTGGAAAAAGGAAAGCGCAGTTGAACCCTTAATTGGTGGAAGAAAGAAACGCCGGAAAAAAGGACACAATCTAATTGCTTACTTAATTACTCACTCAAATTAGGGAGGCTTATTGAACTGAAAGCCCAAAGCACGTTGCTACAATTATAAATTTTCAAAGGAACTGATTTTTTTGACATGGTGCGGCTGGCTTTTCTTGAGCCGGCCGGTCAGGTGACTGACAGATATCGAAATGTTGCAGGCAAACCGGCGGTTCGGTACGTTGTAAAATTTTTATTCCTTCAAAAACATTTTTAAAAACATAGATATAATCCTAACGAATGAATAAAATTGAACATGTAACATTTAGTTTTTATATTTGCTATTGTTTAACCCTGCAAATTCCCTAATTTATCAAAGCCCACGCCTTTTTATCTTTTCTAAACGATTTTTTCATTGTTCGGAATTTCACGCGCGCGAACTAAAAAATGAAGATAATAATTTGTCAGCTCTGTTATCGAATGAGTCGTCGTCAAATTTCGAAAAAAAAATCACTCTTTTTTTGGCCAAATTCTGAAAGATTCGCCTTCCTACGGTCGGGCATTTAATTCGAAGTAGGCCAAAAGACGCGTAATTATTTTCGACATTTGCGGACTCGGCCAAATTCGTTTACCAACGAAAATTCGTTCTAGCTGAAAACCGTACAATAACAACGAATATCATGCGTTATAGGACAGCCGTGGTTATTCGGCTTTGATGTCAAATATAAAGTTATTTTGAAGTTTTTTTTTCTGTCCCGCGCGAGAACTGGGGAGAAAATGAGTTATTTTCTCCCCCTGAAAGAACAGATGACGATTAGCCAAAGTTTGACAGTTCATGTTTCCAGATCTTTTAATTACTGTTAATACTGAGCAAAGAACAACAACTCACATAAATTAAATTGATAGTTTCATTTGCGAGAACGCAAACAAAACTGAAAAAAAATCTGACCTCATTGTACATGCTTGTAAAAAGCAAAGGTTGAGCAAAGAGTCGTTCTAGAAAAGATAACTTGAAGACATTCCGCCAGGGAGATTAGACACTTCCGCTAACTCCATTTTTCTCACGAGCGTTTGCAAGCATAAACGAAGTTAAATACGAACCACGAACCCCCGTTTGCTTTCAACGGAGTTTCGACCGTATTTCAAGCTAATCAGCTTGCAACAACTGCAAGTACCAGCAACAGTGCAAATTACGAAATATTTTGTGGTGCCACATTGAACATTTAATCCTTCAAAGGCTCCGTAGGTTCGTCATTGAGTGAAGTGATGAAAAAGTTTTAATTCCTTGCCAATATTTTTTCTAAGTTTGTTTACGTGCAGAACACGAGTAAAGTAACTCGATGAGTTTCGACATTTGGGCATCTTCATTCTCAGTGAGATTTCGTTTGACAATTAAGGAATCTGCACAATTCTCTTGTTTTCTATCATTTCGTTAATTAGTTTCAAAGGATGAGCTGATTGCCAACATTGACTGTGAAACATGACCTTTGTACAAAATTTTTTTTAGAAGCTAAAATCTTGTTTCGTCCTCTGCCTATTCGGATCATTTCATTTTGTAAGAGCCAATGAAATGGCTAATTTTGCAGCTTCATTGTCTAGCAACCAAACATATTTCTTGCTGTAGCATGCAGTTAACCGAGTTTTTATCAATAAAAGATTGTAGTGTAAACCCGAGCTTGCTTCTTTTTTTTTTTTTTTATAGACGGAACCCGTTTCCATGGCAACAGTTCAGTGAAACCAGTTTTGGGTAACTTTGTAAAGAACGTGTTTCCGTTTTACTTTTGTGATCTTTTATGAAAATACTGATAACACTAATTAGTATAAACATGTAATAACTTTGTACCATGTGATGCGTTTTATCCAATCAGGTTGTACGAAAATTATTGGGTGGGTCATAACATGCAATAATCAATCTTATGCTGCCACTAGCGGCTTTTGCTTGGTTATTATGTCGCTGTTATTGCGCAACTGTGCTGCTTCCGATTTAAGGTAGACAATATTGGGAACTGATTATTGATTATGTCAACTGTTTCAAAATGTTTTGATAAGTTAACATTTTTGAATACACATTAGATATTTTTGTATCAATACTACCATAGTACTGTTCACGTAGTTTCCTAGATCATTGAAGTGATTCAAATTATATGCAGCATGGCTGTAAGATGGAAGAGGCGGTCACCCTAGTTTCTTTAGTGTTTTCCAAAAGGGTTAATTCTTTCAGATGCCTTTGTTTTATTTGTTAATACACACACGTATAGACACAAAAAAAAAAAACTAAGATTAAGTAGTTTTATCTCAAATTGTTAGATGAGTAGAAGTCTTATGCTGTTTCTAAGCGCATTTTTAATTACTTATAACATAATTCATGAATATGTTTAAATGTATTGGCTACTAAGACAAAGTTAAAGCATTTTAAGTAGATATGACTAACAGCTCTTGGCTGGAATTTTACCTGATAATAAAGTTCGGAAGAAAATCTTTTCAACAATCAACACGCCTGTCATAAACACTTTGTCGACGATGCATTTGATTGTATTGCGCCAAAGTTGTGCTCTAATATTGTAACTGTTTGTTTGACCGAAAGCAGCGATCATACAAAAACATCGAACCGCGTTAGCATTGCTCAATAATATTTTTATGTCAAACACGTTTTTCTACAACAGCAGCAGTAGTAGAGAAGGGAGCAATTATATGGAAGCTTGGCTTATTATAAGGGTCCATAGTAAGTCTACTGGTTACTAAAGTACTAGATTTAGACTTGAAACCCACTACATTGTCGGGGAAAAGTTGCCGCGCATATCAAGCAAAAACAAAATAACTTGCAAAAGAACATAATGATATTAAATTGTTCTTACATTCCAGGGCTGGTTAAGAAACCCTTGATTCCCCTTTTCACCGTTGGTAGCACAGTCGACATTCGGCAAAAGAAAAGCACACAATCTCCTGCAAACGGTAAAAAGTTTATAGCAATGTTAAAAATGAATAATAACTTTTGATATAAATGTTTTCAGTTCTCAACGTAAGTTGCAAACTGTTCAACGTATCTTTTTTAACATAAAACAAGCGCCTGAATAGCTGATTAACTGCAAGAGAAAATGAGCCAAATGGTTTAAAGTCCCTATCAAGCTTATTTTTTTAAGTTCCAGATGAAAAGTAGAACCCTTTAATAAAAATAATTTTTGAAAATAAAACCTTTTCTTGCCGTTGCTGTTACATTTTTTAAACTTGAAGCGTGCAATGATGACGTAGCAGGAGGCATATGACGAAGCACGAGGCATTAAGCAGAGACAATCTTTTTTGCCTCAAAAAATTCAATTCTGGCTACAATAGTCACATTGTTATAACTTTAATCAATGAGTTATTGCCTTACATATGTTTAAAAAAAAACCTTTATGATACCTTTTTTAACAGAAACGAAATTTTTTGAACAAAAACCACACAACTCACTGCTGCTGCGTCACAGGTTACCAGTCCCCGGCCTGCTCGGTCAAAATTTACATTCCAATCTTTTTTTGATTAAAAAGCAAACTTCGACGTGAAAACTTTCTTTGGTTATTCGATTTTTGAGTTCACAAATGACAACAGTTTTAATCTGGAACTTAAAAAAATAAGCTTGATAGGGACTTTAATAAGAAAGGTGTACATCTCTTCAAACGTCTCTACGTATATTGCCATCTGCAATTGGAAATTAGTGTTAAAAGAAGCGGACCTTAGTGCCTTGTCCTAAATCATATATAACGATCTTGAAAGCATTTTATATTAGGAATGATTGTTATCGACAAGGATCGATGACCAATATAAATGATTGGAAAGCAACTGTTAGTGTTTTACAGCATTGTGAAATTGTGGAATTTCACACACTTTGGAAATCCTGCTGCTGAGCAGTATGTTTTGCACGTTTTTTTTTTAAATTACAGCATCATGTACAGTTTATGTCTGATTGTAATTGTTTAGATACTAATCGAGTCAGTCATTAATGGCTAACATTTGATAGCTCGTTGGATGGACGAAAACGAAACAAAGAATATTTTCATGTCTTGTTGTTAAAGGGCATATGACACGGTTTCAGTTTTTCGACTTTCAAAAACTTCGGTTTCAAAAACAGATTTCTGCAAGATGGCGTCGCAAAATCAATGACAAAGCAAAAAGTCGCGTGTTTTTAGTTGACGAGTGAACTTTTTTCCGAAAAACTTGAAGGGGGAAGTTTTTCAGTAAAAAGCTCGTAGCTTCTGAATGTTTTATGAGTGAGTCCGTGAGAACACCAGGCAGACGTTCTACATGACATCTCACCGATCTTATTTAATCTTGGCACGTATATAGAGTCTCAATTATACGAAGTGGCGTACTCATCCGATTTTTCAGGGGGAGTTAGACCATCCCCTGACTTTTTCAGGATCTTGACCTCTGTTAGGGCCTGGAAACAAGGGAAAAGTAGAGAGCTCCCAAATTAAAAGATTTGATTATATCAAGCAGTGGTTTGGCATATATTTAGGTTCCTTCATGGGAGAGTGCACGCACCAAGTGTCAGTCATTTTGATTGACGCCTTGTCAATCAAGAGCAAATTATGCACGAGTACGTATTTTGCCCTTGAATAGTTTGCTGAGTTTGAAGTCCAATATAACTTGTTGCCAACTAGGTATCAAGTCGGTTTGAATGCCCTGAATCAATTCCACCTTTAATCTCATTTACACATTTAAAAAGTTACAGAAATTGTTTCACAGCTCGTGTTGACTCATTAGTGAAATAAATACTTGGATAAATTACACAAAAGTGTTTTATTTCCTGACAAAAGCTAAAGAGAGCGATTTCATTTTAAAAATATTTGTCTTGCGGATGGAAGTATTTTTGTTTTGGTAGTTGAAAGAAGTAGCCAGACAAACGTGCTGGAAGATTTAAAGTGGTTATTTTATGAGCAAATAAATGGTTATTCTGTCTTGTTTGTCCTTATGAAAGTTGTCGAAGTATCCGAAGAAATTAATTAAGAAATTATTTCCGTTTCTTTGCGATGAATGTTCACGATAGTAGTTAATCAAGCATAAAAAAAACCTATTTTAGGGTGAGTTTTGAAACAATTTCTGTGACCTTTAAATGTTTTCCCCGCCAATGTTTTTCAAGTTTTATAGTGACTAAAGTATGAATTGAATCAGGGCATTCAAACCAACTTGATACCTAGTTGGCAAAAAGAGATATTTGACCTCAGCCCACAATTCAATGGCAAAATACTTACTCATGCATAATTTCCTCTTGATTGACATGCCACCAATCAAAATGACTGACACTTGGCGGGTGCACTCTCCTATGATGTATCTAAATATATGCCAAACCACTGCTTGATATATATTTAAATCTCTTGATTTGGGAGCTCTCTACTTTTCCTTAGTTTCCAGGCCTTAATAGAGGTCGAAATCCTTAAAAAGTCAGAAGAGTGGTTAACTCCCCCCTGAAAAATTGGATGAGTATGCCACTTCGTTTATTTGAGTTTTGGGATAGACTATATAAACTTGCCGTGTTTCAATGAAATCGGTACAATATCATGCAGCACAACTGATTGGTGCTCTCATGGACTCTTATGGCTTCGAATTACTTCAAAACTTTGCAGAAATGTGTTTTGACAACGATCTTGTTGAAAATGTGAAAGTTGAAATCATGTCATATGCTCCTGAATGAGTTTCTATTGCTCGTACAGGGAACGAACCAGTTCTTGCAAAACCTAGGTATCAAAAGAAGCAATTGAGTTGCAATGCTCTGATAATATGTTTTGCGAATGGAGATCCATTGCCGTTGGTGCGATGGCGGAAAAACGGACAGCTTGTGGTCCCGGATGGTCGTATTCAAGTGTCAACTGAAAAGACCGGCAGCTCAGTGGTTCGAAGTATGCTGAATATTACTGCTGTTAATCGAGCTGATAATGGAACGTATGTTTGTGAGGCTTCCTACGATCACTCCGATCTAAAGCAAACGTCAGATCTACTGGTGTTAGGTAAGTTAATTGTCTACGATGCTATAAATGAATTGTTCCAAAAATAAGAGAACTTCGACTCTTTTTTTGGTATCTGTACTGACGTCTATAGTTGCTAATTACAATTTTTTGTATATGTAACAATAATAACTGAATTCTGATAAGGTAATGAAACGCCTTTTCCGTGTTTATGTATACCTTTTTATAAACACGAGGGGGATTTTTGAAGAATTGATAAAAAAAGTGAGCTGAAAATGGCCCCCGAATAGTACCCCAAACTCGGATGTGCTCGCAGCTTTTAGGGCAATGCTGCAAAGCTCGCGGAAACTTTTGATGCGTGCTCGCATTGTGTTTTATGTGCTCGAATTCTCGATTTATTCTAAAATAAAAATGCTCGGTCTCGCATAAGAATTTGGGTGTTTGCATGCTTGCAAATGCTCGCCAAGAACTATTTTGGGGCCCATGTTCCGAAACTCATTCAGAATGCATGAGGGGCACAAAAAAACGCACAACAAGAACGACGTAATTGTGAATAAACATGTAAAAATCCAAGGGCTAATTAAAAGACTTAAAGTTACTCGCAAAGATTTAGAGGTTTCTAAGATTTTGGTTCAATTTTACTTTGAGGTTCAATATTGCTCTACAAATATGGGAAATTAAATAAAAACCCAAACTGCAAAAATTGATTAGAAGCAAATCTAAAATTTCTGAAAACAGATAAAGTAGCCCTTTTCGTGTTACAGAAAAGCCGGACAAAATGGTTGTTAATGCAAGTCAGGTTCAGAACTCTGTATCACTTACATGGCGGGTCATATTTGACGGGAACTCGGCAATAACTGGCTTCACTGTCCATCATCGTGATGTGACCACCGACAGAAGTACGATGTACCACGTGACTCCCGAGGATTGCTGCCAGCTTACAATTGGCAACCTAAAGATAGGAGCAAGGCACCTCTTCACTGTTAGTGCAAGAAATCAAGTAGGAACAAGCGAACCAGAAACTGTTGTGTTAACACTTCTCTTTCAGTCTGGTAAAGGTAACCATGTCATTTAGCATAAAAACCATAAAGCTTTTACTTCCATAAAATGTTTATGTTGGATAGCGAAAGCAAATGGTGTAGTGATGAGTGAAAGAGTTCTTTTATTTGCTTTAAAACCAAAATTAAGCGTATTCTTGGTGAAACCCCGCCAGTGATCTATAAACCGGGCAGTTCAGTTTACCCTAAATTCTAGGTTTTCGATCCTGCTGTATTCCCTTCCATTCCATTGTTTGCATTTTTTAATGTTTTGTTTGCTTACCTTGATGACTTTTAATGCGAGCCTTTTTAAAACGAAATTCTGAAACAACTATTTTTTTCTGAGAACTAGGCATTTTTTGTCCTGTTGCTCTCTTCTTTATGTATACACGTACTTCACAATCTGATCAAATGAAGTATTTGCTTACTATTAAACACAAAATTTAGTGATATTGTAAGCTCTTTTTTTCGTTACTTTTTGTATTTCATGTTTTTTCAGACTTTTAAGACACTGAAGTACTTGCTAAAAACATCTTTTTAATAAGTGTTGAATCTTGCTGCTAAAGAGAGCTTATAGTTGCAATGCAGTCCCGAAATTTTGCAAATTTTAACCTTTTTCATAACTTGCATTGTTTTCTTTGCACACGACAAAAACTTTATAACAAACGCAATTGTTATTCTTTTTTGTTAAAAACATAGTTTTCTTTTAAGAAAGCAATATTGTCGTGCCAAAGTAAAATTTTGATGACTCAGTCGTGACACAATTGCTTATCAATAACTCATGCAGTCAATCGAAACAATAACACGATCAGTCGGTTTAACGTGTTTCGTGTTTAACGCAAATTAGCGAAATTTAATTATTGGTATAAACAAATTATTATAAAGGCCGATTGTCGAGTTTTCTTTCAATAATGCATGAGAATCTTTCGGAACTTTGTTCTTGATCGCTTTATTTCCTTCGGCCACGAGTAGAATGGTAGCCCATCACAAACAAAATAACATTTTTGTGGTCCTTTACTTCTTGATTATTCATCTTTTATATATTAATTGAGCAAATTCAATCTTGCACTTTTTATCTTTGACTTTGAGCGTTTAAGCTATCTTTTAATATTAAAACCGTTTGTTTTTTCAGCCAATTGTCCGTCGCATTACTTTTTTGATCCGATACAGAGTCATAACTTAAAGGTTAGCAAAAACCATTCAGTTTTGTTAAAATTAAACTTTAAAACATATTTCTTGTCATAAAGATTTGTTACCACCAAAAGAAACAACTTGGGCAACAAGCGGGTTGAAGCTGACAGTTATTCTTTTACCAACTTTCTTAATACTCATCATCGTACTGATGGCTGTTGTTTGGTACTTAAAACACCGCTCATTCCAAAAGCAAGTCCACGCTCAAGCACACTCTTCCACTGAAAATGGGGCAAAAAAATCAAAATCACCAAAAGAACCAGATGGAAGTATGGGAGAGGGCGTTTATGAGGAATTGAACTTGAAAGCGTTATCCAGTCAAAAAAAGAAAGTTGTTACTTGTACTGATCGCCTTAAATCATCTGGAAAAAGCTCCTCTCAACAAAATGAAGATGCATCCGAGTCTAATGAAGAGACACAAAGCAGTAAAAGACCTGCTGCACACACTTATCAGTCTCTCTCATTTCTCCCAATCACTACAGAATGTGCCAAGCTTGAATGTAAACAAACACGAAGCAAGTCGCACCAGTAAAGAGCTTCAAACACCGGTGTCTACAAATCAAGTCTAATGAGACCGGTCTTAAACCTTTTTTTTATGTTTGTTAAATTTCCACATCCTTCATTAGATGTAATCGTAGCTGCGAAAAGACTATCAAAAAGATAAAACGAGTTCATAAACATTGTTTTGAGATTTAACCAAGAACTGAGCATTTGTTGTTCATCTTGCAACGCCATGAAGCGTAGATCTGCTCACAAAAGCTATTTAATATGGTCAACTATCTCGAGTATTTCTATTTTATTTACTGCATGTTCTAATCTTTTCATTGTGAATGGATTGATAAAAAAGTACATACAGAAAACCTATTTCTTCCCGTATCGATTACCTGACTTTAAACAAAATGGAACTACAATTCAAATGCTTTTTTTCCCGATATTAAAAAAATATTAAAGATCCAGTTTCCTCAAAATATTATTTTTTTACTGTTGGTGGTCAGGTCGAGAGTATATCCATGTTTCACTTTGCGCAAAAATAGGTAATACTTAATTTTTAGTTCAGTTTTCTAGGAATCTTTTGACAGTATATCAACAATTTACTTTGTTCATCTTCCTTTTGTGACCAGTTCATATTTTGTTCTAGTACTACTAGGAATTGAGTACAAAGAAAATTTCATTGCTTGATATCTGTTAAAGAAGGTTAAGCTCAATTTTGACCTCAATTAAGAAATAAATCATTTTGATTTAGAAGATTATATAGACAATGGAAATGCAAGAACTATTTGTGCTCAGCATTTTATTGGAAAATCTAGCAGAAGCCCGGTGTAGTTTATTGAACAATCGGTAATCGAACTCCATCAAACTATTTGAACACAATCGAACTCCTAAAAAATATTTTCAATCAAACAAAATTGAACTTAAATTCTGACTTCGAGCTATTGTTTGAAGCCCATGAACAGTTCCTAATAAATATTGAAAAAACGTTGCGAGATCTACAACATCTTACAAAGATCTCCCTGAAACCATATTAAATTAGAAAAATGACCTTGAATGAGCTTCCACGTCTGTTGGTGTTATTTTATGACCTCTAGTGTTCTAGTATAGCTGTAATCTAGATTTCGAATTGTAAACTGAGTTGTTTACAACAAACATAATGTTTGTACAGAGTGGATGTAGTAATATATCTTTAGATTTCTAACAAATAAAAACAGGCAAGCAGAAACAAATTACACTTTCATAGGATAACATTATATTGCAAATAAATGTCTTTTAATTAATAAACTAGCCTGCTTGCAGGCGGTTGGTTGTTCTTAGCCGAGCGCAGAAACTCGCAGTCCACGGTGTCACTGCCATATTAAATTTTGCGGCCGAGCAGCATTGGGTACGAGCGAAAATGAAATACCGCCTGCCCAAAAACTAGGGTTTTTCATTATCCGCCCACTTGACGCTTGAGTTTCTTTGCCTGTCGCGTCTTTTTAATGGGCCAATCAGAATAAAGAAATATTGTTTTGCTCGCGTGTAGTTGTTTCTAAACTGGAGGGCAAATTCTGAGCGCGTAAAACGCCAAAAATATGAGTTCCAGGTTTACAAGACCAGACAAAGGATTCGATACTGTAAAACAATGAATCTTTTAAAGCAAAATATATTTACTATTGCCGTAGTTCAATCAAAAGGTCAAACATATTTGAAATACTTGCAACTTGTTCTATCGGGTTGTCGCCTTCGCAAACATATTCATTGGCGAAATCGTAGAAAAAGGCGATACATAAACCACTACTGTGGAAACGCTTTAGGCCATGCGCAAGGAACTGGTGTACAATTGAAGTTTGTGATTTCGCGAGACTTATTTTGCCCATATAAGTGTCATTTTTTAAAATAAACCAAAGATTTTTCATATGTAGGAAGGTAGTGACTTAATCTTCAACGTCTGTCAATTTGAACGTTGTAGATTATCTGAGAGGAGATATATCGAGCACGACACCTTCAAATTACGAAAAACATAGCGTCACATTGCCCGAATCAAAGACACACGATCCAACTTTTTTAATCGAAAGAAGTAACTTTATCAAAAACAAATAAAAACTAGAGATGCGTTTTAACTACATTTTTTGAAAATACTTTTCTTTTCGGAGTTGAGCATTTGACGAGCGAATAAAGAACGCCTCAACTCGTCTGAGGAAAAGAAATTTTCATGAAAATCGTCAAATACGCTCGTTTTTGTTGTGTCCAAAAAATCTATAAAATGTCAAACTTTTATCTATAAATTAAACTACGAAATTGCGTTCTGAAGAATTTTGCATTTCTAACGCTAAATTTTTCTTACCTCTTCAT